>JACXGK010001284.1:0-24606 GCA_016801125.1 Novumbra hubbsi | reverse complement strand
GGATGATTGTAGATGGTGTAAAATTGTCACGGTTCCTGTGTAAGTGGGTATTTCCTCTCATGAGCGTGCATTACCATGGAATGTCACGTTTTCTTGACTTGCCTAAGAGGGAACAGCTGACTCGGGTCTACTCTTTGTTTCCTACCTGCTTCAGGAAAATGCAAACCATTGAGATCCAGTTGTGTTTTACTTTCTGCCTCTGGCTTTCCTAGAGACAATCTGCTTCAAGGTTTTCAAATGGACTATTGCAATATTTTACCCTAGACTATTCTGATCATTTAAATGGATTTGTTGTATGTTTAAAAACAGTCCTCATGTGGAGACTTCTGCTGACCCATCCCTTTTATTTAATTCCCTGAACTCCCTTTTGTCACTGAAGAGCAGTATCAGTATGATTTACTTGGGCCCCTTCTAGAACCTACACAAAGATGTACAAGGAATTGTACTGCCCATGTTCAGAGCAATTGATTTTATTAGTGGTTCCATCAGAGACATGTTATTACAATTAACATGCTGTAGTTAGTTATACAAAACACTTTAACAAAAGTATTGTAATTGTTTGTTTTATCCAGAGTGAAGATTGTGTTTCCTTAGCCACAGACAAATTATAATATTTTTTGTCTTTTCATTTTCAGTTTATATAATAATTATATATTATTTGGTCTGTTCATTTTTAGTTTATATAGATAAAAGTATTCATATCTGAACAAGAAATGTTAATCCTTTATCAGTTTTTGAGATTCATAAACACAATCAAGAAGTTAAATTCGGTAACGGGTCCTAAATAAAGCATCAACTTTAGCAGATGAGAAACCATTATTTAAACGTGTTCTTGTGTTTCTGGAGGACTGATCCAACGGGTCACGCAGTCGCACGAGACGTCCTGTCTATAAACTATTTGTGGGGCACTGAACCAGAATGTCCAGCCTCGCTGCGTTGCACCGTTAAACATACTCTCTCGGGCATTATTATCAGAGGCTGTCTGCTTTGGGTATAAAAATATGGAAACACGTTATCCGTGAAGCTGTGTGAGAAAGTGTACAGGGGTGTGTCGTCTTTGGCTGAGTCGTAGAAAGACACTTGCCCCATGTCCCAGTCTAGCTGCACTGTGACCCTCTGCATGGTCCCTGTGACTGCGAGGGCTTTCGGAGGAGAGCTCATTGCCCTGTACACACCGTCTCGAAGACATAATGTCCAGAAACCATTTTCTGGCCTGGCCTGGACCTCCGCATGCTTGGTGACGGTCATGCATGCGGCTCCCAAGATCCAGTCGTCATTACTTCCCGTTTCCACCACCCAGGAGTGACGGCCTGAGTTGATCCCGGTCCTGCCCAGGACCTCCGCACTCATGTGAAAGCGCTCAGGGTTATCAGGCAAGCGGTGGGGTCGGCCGGTGTACTGGAGGGATGTGAGGTCATGTGACAGGAAAAGGCATGGGTGAGCGGTATTTGGGTCCAGGGTCACAGGAGCTGAGGAGCGGGAAATGTGTCAGAGACTGTTGAAGAACGGGGAAATGTGTCCGAGACGGTGGAGGAAAAGGGAAATGTGTTGGAGACGGTTGAAGAACGGGGAAATGTGTCCGAGACGGTGGAGGAAAAGGGAAATGTGTTGGAGACGGTTGAAGAACGGGGAAATGTGTCCGAGACGGTGGAGGAAAAGGGAAATGTGTTGGAGACGGTTGAAGAACGGGGAAACGTGTCAGAGACAGGGTTGAGGAACGGTGATAAGTGTCAGAAACAGGGTTGAGGAACGGTGATAAGTGTCAGAAACAGGGTTGAGGAACAGGATTGTGTTCGGGTCACTCATTCCTGTTTTTATTTCTGCTAGTTTGCTCCTTTACCTCTCACCTACATTACCTGTTGACGCCTACTTACTGTATTGAACTTGCAGGAGCATTTTCTCACAGACTTTGTAGTTGAGATTAGAGAGGTGCTTTGCCACATCAATCAGCGCCCCTGAAATCCTCTCTGGACCCCACTCTGCACTCTGGGCTCTACATGTCAAAGATTTACATTGTAATTGTTATTCAAAGCAGAATGGGTGAAAGGGATACAGGGAGATTGAGGATTTAAACGTACCTCTCCATACTGGCTTTGAAGTTCTGAAAAACAAAGAAATTGTGTTACTGACCTCCCTTCTGGTGTTACCTCACACACTTTTTAAGATGGACACTCCACTTAGGAGGCAGTAAATCTGCCTTGACTGTATACCCGACGGCTGTTCTGACTGTATACCCGACGGCTGTTCTGACTGTATACCCGACGGCTGTTCTGACTGTATACCCGACGGCTGTTCTGACTGAATACCCGACGGCTGTTCTGACTGCGTACCCGACGGCTGTTCTGACTGCGTACCCGACGGCCTTTCTGAATGTATACCCGACGGCCGTCCTGAATGTATACCTGACGCTGTTCTGACTGCGTACCCGACGGCCGTTCTGAATGTGTACCCGACGGCCGTTCTGAATGTATACCTGACGCTGCCAGTCTCTTCTGAGTCCACTTTTGGAATGGGTGTGTGCAGAAAACCACAACCAAGCCCTTCAGCCCCACTACCTGGATTACCTACTATCAGCACTGTGTCAGTGGGTTTTTCTACCTCATTATATTCAATCAGACAGAACTTTTCAAACACGGTGACGCTTGTGCTTTGCCAATGCCCTTGGTTAAGTTGCCACGGGCAAAATAGCAGCCTTCTTCAATTTCAAAGAAGGCCTTTATCTTTGGTTAATGGCATTATTCGACATCAGCGCTGTTGTGTGTCAGGGCCTTTATATTTATGTATATATTCACTGTCAGTGGTACATGAGTGTGGCTATACGTGTGTAAATGGGAAGTTGTGGCATTCCTTTTGGACCAGGGGAGGTGCTAGCGGGTCAGAGATCAGCCCAGGCGCTGAGTCACACTGTTACATTCCATTCAGTAGGAGTGTGTGGTGTGTAGGTTGTGTTAGCGCGGAGTGTGTGGTGTGTAGGTTGTGCTAGCACGGAGTGTGTGGTGTGTAGTTTGTGCTAGTACGGAGTGTGTGGTGTGTAGGTTGTGCTAGCATGGAGTGTGTGGTGTGTAGTTTATGCTAGCACGGAGTGTGTGGTGTGTAGTTTGTGCTAGCACGGAGTGTGTGGTGTGTAGGTTGTGCTAGCACGGAGTGTGTGGTGTGTAGTTTGTGCTAGCACGGAGTGTGTGGTGTGTAGTTTATGCTAGCACGGAGTGGGTAGTGTGTAGTTTGTGCTAGCACGGAGTGTGTGGTGTGTAGGTCGTGCTAGCACGGAGTGTGTGGTGTGTAGGTTGTGTTAGCACAGAGTGTGGTGTGTAGTTTGTGCTAGCACGGAGTGTATGGTGTGTAGGTCGCGCTAGCATGGAGTGTGTGGTGTGTAGTTTAGCTAGCATGGAGTGTGTGGTGTGTAGTTTGTGCTAGCACGGAGTGTGTGGTGTGAAGGTCGTGCTAGCACAGAGTGTGTGGTGTGAAGGTCGTGCTAGCACAGAGTGTGTGGTGTGTAGGTCGTGCTAGCACAAACCTGGAGAAATGTCATGTCTTCTGCAGCGGTCATCTCCTGTGTTATGACTGTTATTGTCTCTGTAAAGGACAGCACTCCTGCTGCAACCTCTGCCATCATATGCTTCATCCCTCCTGTCTTTTCCTCTTCCTCCTCCTTCACAGCAGCTAACCGTGCCGCCTCTTCTTCATACAGGAACTGGTGGAGTTTTATAAACTGGTCAGTTATCTGCTTCTCTGTTGCCAGAGCCTGATTCTGAGGAGAATACAGTGGGCACAGTTTGGTTATCGTGGGTCCATTTTAATGAGAAGGAAACTAGATCTGTGATAATGACCTTAATGTGTTTGAGCATCTCTTCAGAGGTCTCCTTCAGCTTAATGAGGAAGTCCAGTGTATCCTGTAATTTCTTTAGTGTTGCTTTGAGTTCATCCTAGAGGTCAGAGGTTATTCTAATGTGAGGTTTCTTATGAAAACAGCAATTTGGTTCACATGTACACACTTTGAACTGTATGTTAACAAACCAATTGTTTCTATGCCAGCAACCAAGCAAAACGTCCGCATTGTGCACCGGTTGTTTTGTAATGGCAAGGTTCCCATGGCATGATGAATCACACACCTGAAGGATGTGCAGATATAGCCAGTGATGTCTTAAGAAAATCAAGTTAATTTGTTTTGTTTAAATATGTTTATAATATATTCTATCTTAGCGCATTATACAAGATTTTAGGAAATGCTTCTTGGTTTCCCAGTTCACAACAGAGCATAACAACAGAAATATTTAACTACATTTTTAAATAAGTAATAATAACCCAATACTAATAATATACACTGCAAAATATAATTAAGGAACATTTAACAGTCACAGTATAACACAGAGTCAGTTAAACTTCAGGAATATCAATCTGCCTAGTAAGGAAACGTAATCAATTGTGAATCACTGTTACAGTGTAGGAAGAAATTATTACTGATTGATTGCTTCTGTGGACAGGTATCTTTTATACAGGTAACAAAATGAGATTAGGAGTAATCCCTTTAAGAGAGTGCTCCTAATCTCAACTCGTTACCTGCATTGAAGACACCTGAGAGCCAGAAATCTTGCTGATTGATAGGGGATCAAATATTATTTAACTGAGAAAAATGCAAATCAATTAATATGAAACATTTATATTAATATTAAAATTAGTTTTTCAGGATTTTTTTTTGTTATTGTCTCTCACTGTTCAAATAAACCTACCATTACATTTGGAGACTGATCATTTCTTTTGTTAGTGGGCAAACGTACAAAATCAGCAGGGGACCCAAAAAAAAAATATTCTCTGTACCTGTTTTGTTGCTAAATGAAAGTGACGACAGGTGCACTGTAGAGGTAACAGCAAGACAACCCCCAAAAAAAGGAATGGTTTTGCAGGTTGTGGCCACAGACTGATTCTGCTCTAGTTTTGCTAGTAACCTTGTCACTACTGGTAGCATGAGGTGGTACCTGCAGCCCATTCAGGTTGCACAGGTAGTCCAGCTCCTCCAAGTATTGACAACTAACCCATAGGAATGCAGGTATACTACATTTCATACTTTGAATCATTTTTGCTGTATTTCTGCTCAGTACTGTCAGGTTAGACCTGATAAACACCTATCTACTACCTGGGGAACATTGGAAAATGTATACTTTTGAAATATACTTAGAAATAGCCTATAGCCTAATCAGCGCATCACCCAATGTACATACTAAGATAATTTGAAGCATTATAAGTCTTTCTCACCTTGCAATCTTGTGCTGCCTCCTCTATGGGTGAGCATGCATGGTCCTTGTGTGTTCTCGATACTTGGCACACCACACAAACCAGCTGCCCGTCGGACAGGCAGAAGAGTTTGAGTCTCTCTCCGTGCAGGTTACAGAGTAGCTTGTTTTCCTTCATTGAGTTCTGACCAACGCCCTGTAGGAAAGCTTCACTGAGGTTCTTCAGGGCCAGGTTGGACGGAGGGGTGCGCTTGGAGGCTCTTCTCCTGCATACAGGGCACTCTCTGTGGGCTGAGGTGTCCCAGTAGCGCTGGAGGCAGTTCTTACAAAAGCTGTGGCTACATTCTAGGAGGACAGGGTCCCTAAAGATGTCACAGCACACAGGACAGGAGAGATCCTCCTCTGGAAGATTCACATTGGATGACATGTCTGTCTTCAGCTGACCAGGCATACAGCAACTCAATGAAGACGTTATCCTTTCAATTCATCGATTCCACAATTACATTTAGAACCATGTAACCAATAGTAGTCCAATGAGCTTATAAAAATCAGCTTCTAGTAGCCTCTGCTTTTTGTTGGTTTGTCTGTAATCTTTGGTCTTTAAATTAGTTTTTCCGGTCTGTTGAGTGTTGTGACTCCTGAGACGGCAATGCAGAGCAAGTAAGACTGCAGCACAGTAAGCATCAGGAAGTCCATTTCTATTGGTTGTGTGTGGCAGTAGACCAGTTTAGACTAAGAACAAAAAAGCAAATAAAGTGTTGATACAGATAATGTAAAAAATAACATAAGTGTCAGATATCTAGAAATTAAATGTTTTTAAGATTTATTTAAACGGTCTAGTTACCGTGGCAGATACCATCACATTTTACAAAAAAAAATACCATTAAACAAACGCTTCTTGGTTTCCCTGTTTACATCAGTATAAAAACAATAGAAATAAAATACTATTAATATACACTGCACAGAAAAATGAAGGGAACATTTAATCATCACAGTAGAGAGTGGTGGGTGATTTTGTTTCTCAAGGAATAACACGATGTACGGTAAAGATTTTGATCTTTAATATATTTTGTTCACCAAGACCCGATGTGTGATTTGTGTTCCCATAATTTTTTGATCAGTGTATTTACTGTGTGTTAAATAGTAACAACGGTGGTATTAGTAGTTATGATAGTAACAGGGTTTTCATAACCAATGGGTAATCATAATTAAAATATAAGCCAACTGCTTTTCTTCCCTTCCAATTTTGTAATGTTCAATGCTTATTGCAGAAATGCCCTGCAAGAGACAAGGTCAAGATGAACCTCAGGTTTGGGTCTAACGTATCTAGAATGTCCCAGAGGATCCCAAAAAGGTTCCAGACTAATAGTTGTGTTTGTTAGAGCACAGACCAAAGCAGTGGAGTAATGCGCCCCCTGCAGTATGACGCCGGTCTTATAAAGAGGAGCTATACAGGTTAAAGAGTGCACCGCTAAAAGGGAAGCATTGCCACAAATTCTCAATCCCATTGAGATTTAGTGTCAAATATTTGAAAACTGCAG
The DNA here is from genome assembly GCA_016801125.1 of Novumbra hubbsi. Taxonomy (NCBI): domain Eukaryota; kingdom Metazoa; phylum Chordata; class Actinopteri; order Esociformes; family Umbridae; genus Novumbra; species Novumbra hubbsi. The sequence goes on along the minus strand of JACXGK010001284.1, from coordinate 17,837 downwards.
AGCATCATTTTTCCTTCTCCGAGTATTTTTGATGCCCATTTAACTGTTTCAATGATTGGTAAATAAAATCAAAAGCATATTTTCACACCTACAAATGCACTTGTATTATAACTTGACCGTCTTCCTCTCCATTCTAGCATTTAGCTGTTTCTTTAGATATTGGAGCATTGGACATGTGGTCTGGCTACTGAGCAGCGCCCCGGTTTTGGGTAATTCACGTGTCTTTGACTCCTTTGGTCTAGTCCCATTCCTCTGACCTCTTTCATTGTTCCCTGTTCTGATCTTATATTTAAATGTCGGTGCGCTTTCCCAATTGGGTATTTACATGTTGCTGCATCTTTTGCCTATTGTCTCCTGTGGCTTGTGGCTTTCATGCCGGTCGTCGTCTATCTGTGGCTAGTTCACGGCTGCTGCTGGCCAAATGCCTGATCCCGTCGTACCGCCCGTTGGGTTTCTTTACAGGTCCCCCTCCTCCACTGGGCGGGGTCTCGTGTTGACACATTTGAAGCACAGATGATTCTCTTAGGGGTGGGGGGGAGGGGCGCGATGTGGGATGGAGGCTCTGTTTGGTCAGTGATGCTTTGCTTTAAATAGCCACCTCACCTTTGGCAATTTCTTAACCCCTTCAGAAGTTCCCCTCCCTGTTGCGCCTGCATGCGCATGGACGTGAAGCAATCACCACCTCCTGTCAGGGTCCATTTGCTTTCTTTGCATTTCTCAACCTGCAGGTTTTTTTTCTTCTTCTGCAGCTCAAATCTAAAGGTGACACCTTCATATATGCTAGCTATGTTACACATGAAGTGAAACGTGTCATGCGTTTTTTTGTTTCAATCTTGATGATAACCGCATAAAGTGCCTGTAAATCAGATATCCAGTATCTCAAAATATTGGAATAAATAATGTATAATTCAGAATTGTCAACCTGAGAGGGGCTCTAATCAGCTGTTTGCTTTGATAGCGGCCTTTTTCTCGTCTGTGTTGTTGGGTCTGGTATATGTCATTTTCCTCTTGATAGAACAGGTCAGGCGAGTTGGCTGGCCAATCAAGCACAGTAATGACATGGGCAGCAAACATATTAGCACTCTATGTAGATGCCAAGTCTTGCTGGAACAGAAAATAAGCATCTCCATATAGCTTGTCAGCAGATGGAAGCATGAAGTGCTCAAATCTCCTGGTGGACGGCTGTATTGAGTCTGGACTTGATAAAACACAGTGGACTAACACCAGCAGATGACATGATACAATCTTTACTGTGGAAACTTCACACTGGACTTCAAACAACCTGAATTCTGTGTCTCTCCACTCTTCCTCAAGACTCTGGGATCTTCATTTCATAATGAAATGCAAATTGTGCTTTCCCACAGACTTTGGACCACTGTGCAATGGTCCAGTTTTTTTCTGCATTACCCAGGTAAGACGCTTCTGTCCTTGTCTCTGGTTCAGAAGTGGTTTGACACCAGGAATGCAACACTTGGAGCCCGTATCCTGGACACGTCCCTCAGTCAACTCCTGGTGAAGCTCCCCCAAATTCTTGATTCGTCTTTGCTTCGCAATCCTCTCAAGGCTGCGGCCATCCCTGTTGCTAATGCGTTTTTTCCCACCACACGTTTCCCGTGGGTTTGACACAGCACTCGGCAAACAGCCAGCTAACTTTCTGTGGGGTAAACCTCCTCGTGGAGTGTATCAACGAGTGTCTTCTGGACAATTTTCTAGTCAGCAGTCTTCCCCATGATTGTGGTTGTGTGTACTGAAACCGGACTGAGATGTTGAAGGCTCAGGGAGTTAATTAGCTACATTTGCTGAATAGAGCTCTTCTCCTCAGGTTGACTTGTTGTGCCCAGCAAAAGGTTGGGTGCTGCCTTCTTGGCCCCCAGGAGGGTGCCTGGGGGCCTAGGACTTGGGGGCCTGGGGGCCTAGGAGGATGCCTGGGTTCTAGTACCTGGGCGGGTGTCTCTTGGGAGCAGCCTGCTCTAAGCAGAACCCTGGTGCTTGTACAACTCTAATTTCTGTCATCACCAGCTAGAGAGTGAGATGTGTTTGTCCCTACTAGATTCTACTTTATACCTTTGGTGCCTTCGGCTTTGGGAACAGATGGCCCAGAACAGCCCACTGAGGCCCTGTTTGGGCGGGTTGCTTTTGCACTTCACGTCATTGTTTAGTCTCTCTGCTTAGAGGCACTGTGCATTGTCTACTGGATTGGAAATGAAGTGGCTGAATGAAAGGAAAACTGTGGATTTGAATATAACCTTTGTTCCCCCGAATAGGGAACGGGATTTATCTCCTTTTGGGCCTCGGTGAGAAGCGGACCTGACAGTGAGTGTAGTTGTTCGCAGGGTAATGATAGCACAGGAGATGCTTTGTACCTGCTAGGCCTTATCAGATGGGGTTGTATATGTTTTTACTGCTCCGATTATGTAATGTGTCTTTACTATAGAGTGACATCTTATTTCCTCTGTCAGGGAAGGAAGGTTATTTTCATATTCAAATGTTTTTTTTTCCTCATCCACCTTTGGTTTCAGAAAATGTAATATACAATACCTTGTACTATTTGCCTCCACTTACAGTATAGTATTGTTTTGCTTGGTGTCAGTATTGTCATTTTTCCATAATATATGGTTCATAGGGTGTGCTGAATCCCTTCTGATACGTGACTACTTTGGGAAAAGGTCTGGAACATTAATTAATGGGTTGATGACGAATCCTTTTTTGTTGTAGTGTGGATTAATGCGAGCAAGCTATATCACTACACCATCAGTAGAGTAACTGCACATCTGTTGAATTCTCATCGATGAATCCCTAATCACAGCATCCTATCCGCTCTCTCCACGAGTCGAAGAACCTCCTCTCCTCCAGTCTTTTGTTACCATGGGGATGACGTCAGGTTGCACCACCGATTCGGCCCTGTAGTCGGAGGTAAGGCGGGTCCGTCAGACAGTCAGCTGGTGAAGAAGAGTATAGAAGCGTCTTCCTAGCCGAATCGTTCCACCGTCGAATCCTTACAGCCAACGCCCTGAAATCCATCGAAAATGCGCGAAATAGTGCATCTGCAAGCCGGACAATGCGGAAACCAGATCGGAGCGAAGGTAGGACTTTTCTGTTTTATCAAGAAACGACGTTTGATTTGAGCGATTGCATACATGCGACCTAGATAAGCCGTTTGCTTTATCTGCGTAGTGCGTAGCAAAACGAGCAAAGGCCGCTGGTAATCCTATTTGGATATCCTTGATTTTGCTATAAATGGCATACAACATACAAAATAAATACATGATCATTTCATGCGCAAGATGATCGAATTTTAAATATTTTTTTCGTTTAATATTAAAAGGCGCGAGGTTGTTCATTGTTTCCGCTGATTCATTTTCAATGGAGACTTGGGGTCCTTGTAAAATGGGCGTGGAAGAGCGAGATAACCTTAGCCTGCTGTAATTAATCCCCCACTTTCCTGTTTTGGCAGGTCATATTTACCGTGATTAGTTTCGTTTCTTTTGAAATGGCATTTTAATGCTTGCTTTTAGATGTACTGTTATGGGTAGGGCGTGTCCACTGCAGATACGTCATGCTCTTTGTGTTTCTTATGAAAAGGCTGTACTATCCATTATGTTCTATTTCAACTTACAATTGCGTTTTTTAAGACTGGCTACTGTATTCCTATGGACTTGCATCCAACCCATGTACCATCCCCCTCTCCCCCTCCCCCTTTCTCCTGTTCATGTCTGTCTGGTTCTCTCTTTGTCTCAGTTCTGGGAGGTGATCAGTGATGAACATGGCATCGACCCAACTGGCACCTACCATGGAGACAGCGACCTGCAGCTAGACAGGATCAATGTATATTACAATGAAGCCTCCGGTACAGTATTTACATGATATAGCATTGTATAGATTCACAACGTGAGTCTTATGTCTCCCATTATTTAAACGGCTGCTTTAATTAGGAGGAATTAAATGATCACCCGGTTACCCCTATACAAACACATGAAGACAAAGCACAGACAGAGCCAGTAGTTTTAGGAATGCACATTCCCGGGGAATGTCGGATCTCTCAAAAGTGAAATGGATGGCACTCCTTTCAGCAAAATCCTCCCTGAACACATAAGGAAAAACATCCTTCCTCTGCACACCAAATGATTTTAACACCCCTTGGCATTTGTGACACAGATCGAGTGCATGATGATGGATTTGTCCTAATTTATCTGTAGTGGACTATATTTTCATTAGAAAGGTAGGGCTACTGTACCATGATGGCATTATGCTTAACTGAATTATGTAACCCTCTCTGGTTCATAGCGCCCTGGCTACCTTCTTATGATTCTTTTGTTTTAATTACTTATTTATCATATTGTGAAGTCAAAAAAACGATCAAAAGATTGAAATCAATTATAGCAGTAATAATATATTGAAGTTTACTATTGTTCACATAGTCTTAAAAAAGCCTATATATAACCTTTATATATGCCATTAACCCTGCACTGTAGAGGCCTTCTTTGTATTGCATGCATCAGAAATTCTGGGATGAGTGTTGTCATTGGACCCACGTCAATATAAAATGAAATAGTTAAAATAGATAAAATACTAATCACCACCCCAACTGAAATTAAAACAAAAATATGACCCTCTTATATATATATTTTCCAGATTTCAATTGCAAACATTTTTAGTCACTCCCTTTAAGTATGCCCAATATTTCCCTTTATATACAGGTGGGAAATATGTCCCTCGTGCCATTCTGGTGGATCTGGAGCCGGGAACCATGGACTCTGTCAGGTCAGGCCCCTTCGGACAGATCTTCAGGCCAGACAACTTTGTCTTTGGTGAGTCGTTCGCTTTGTAGTCAGAGGTTGAAGACATTTGCTCCTAGGCAACTATTTAAAAAAAACAACTGTGGTTCAGTGAAGTAATGGTTGATGACGTTCCTGTCTGCAGGCCAGAGTGGAGCGGGAAACAACTGGGCCAAGGGCCACTACACTGAGGGGGCGGAGCTGGTGGACTCGGTCATGGACGTGGTGAGGAAGGAGGCTGAGAGCTGCGACTGCCTGCAGGGCTTCCAGCTGACCCACTCCCTGGGCGGGGGCACCGGCTCCGGCATGGGCACCCTGCTCATCAGCAAGATAAGGGAGGAGTACCCCGACCGCATCATGAACACCTTCAGCGTGGTTCCCTCCCCGAAAGTGTCCGACACGGTGGTGGAGCCCTACAACGCCACCCTCTCCGTCCACCAGCTGGTAGAAAACACAGACGAGACCTTCTGCATCGACAACGAGGCCCTCTACGACATCTGCTTCCGCACGCTCAAGCTGACCACGCCCACCTACGGAGACCTCAACCACTTGGTGTCGGCCACCATGAGCGGGGTCACCACCTGCCTTCGCTTCCCCGGGCAGCTCAACGCCGACCTCCGCAAGCTGGCCGTCAACATGGTGCCCTTCCCCCGCCTGCACTTCTTCATGCCCGGCTTCGCCCCCCTCACCAGCCGGGGCAGCCAGCAGTACCGCGCCCTGTCCGTGCCCGAGCTCACCCAGCAGATGTTCGACTCCAAGAACATGATGGCGGCGTGCGACCCTCGTCACGGCCGGTACCTCACCGTGGCGGCCATCTTCCGCGGCCGCATGTCCATGAAGGAGGTGGACGAGCAGATGCTCAACGTCCAGAACAAGAACAGCAGCTACTTCGTGGAATGGATCCCCAACAACGTGAAGACCGCAGTCTGCGACATTCCACCCCGTGGCCTCAAGATGTCCGCCACCTTCATCGGCAACAGCACGGCCATCCAGGAGCTGTTCAAGCGCATCTCCGAGCAGTTCACCGCCATGTTCCGTCGTAAGGCCTTCCTCCACTGGTACACCGGCGAGGGCATGGACGAGATGGAGTTCACCGAGGCGGAGAGCAACATGAACGACCTGGTGTCCGAGTACCAGCAGTACCAGGACGCCACGGCTGAAGAGGGAGAGTTTGAAGAGGAAGGAGAAGAGGAAGCTGCCTAAACCATCTTGTCACTCAGCTGCCCAACAGTCACTCCCCACCGTCCCCAAAGCACAACCAGGTAGATTTGAGTTCATTGTAATGAGAAGGAAACTCAGATCTAGGAAAATTATCGTAACGTGCTCAGCATCTCTTCAGAGGTCCCCTCCAGCCCAATGAGGATGTCCACTGTTTCCTATACAGTCTTTAGTGCTGCATCAAGTTCGTCTCGGAAGTCGGGAGGGTATTCTAACATGACGTTTCTTATGAGCAACAGCGATCTGTAACTATTAGGTATGATTATGTTAATAAATTAACATTATGTTCCCTGCCTGGTGTGTTGAGTTACTAAAACAAACTTTTAATAACTAAGACTGTGTGATATGTTTTTTCTCTGTAGATGCACTTACATCAATCAACACTACATGTAAATCCAGTTGTTTATACACTAGCTTATTCTAATGCCTATATAACACTACACGATGTGGTGTGTTTCTCAGCTTAATGTCTGTGGTGATATTGGCCGTATACGATATCAAATTAACCTTAGCAAGTCATGGAATCGACATACTGCAGTATTTCTTTTTCTTTCTGCAGCCTCCTCAACTGGTGAGCAGTTATGGTTCTTCTTGAATTGTCTCCATGTGAGAGAATTAAAAACTGGTTCAGCCTACAACCTGTTGAATGTTTTTAATAACATTTCAATACTAGTGTGTGGATTGAGATAACAAACACCCACTCTGAAATGGATCAACTCAGTGGTTTTGGGCGTGTCAAATGCACAGAATAACACATGGTCTTTCTAAGCAGTGCAATTCTTATGAAATGGCACGAATCATCTACACAGTTGTATTAAGTAAAATATAAGCCAATACATTAAAAAAATATATATGCTGTGCAGTGTAAACTGGCAGCAATTAACGGTCCTGAGGTTGGAAGACTAGGCGAATGACCTAGCCGAGTCATACATAGTTCCAAATATGGGACCCAATGCGCCACTGCTTGGTAACCTGAATTAATTCGATAAGGGGTCGAGCCCTGCCATCTCCTAGCATCCTGTCCAGGGGGTGTTTTTGCAAATCAAGCTGCCTTGTTAACAAAAACGATTGATATGCGTCTGTTTCTAAGAGCTGTTCCAGCTTGCACAAGGTAAATCTAAACGCTTTAATGAGAAAAAGGATTGATGTAAATAAGGTAGGTTGATATATTTTTATTTTTATAAAACATCTAGGATAATACTGAAGGGGGGAGGATTCACAGGAAGGCCACTTGACCATTTTGGAAGGGAGTTTCTTTTGAACATTGTTGGTTTCAAAATGTATTTCACAACAGCCGACTACCATCCACTACATCTAGGGTATGCTATTTTAGGTATGTATTTTTATCTTCATGTTAATATTTCATGACTCAGCATTGCGATAACTAGGTTGTGTTTCACCACTCATGACTGTGGTCTAGTCTTATTGATTGGTGGTTTGATTACAATTACAAACCTTTATCCCACAAGATTTTACTTTAGGATAATTTAGAATGGGTGAACTCCAGCAACATTCTTTAGTGGGTTGATTACAATTACACCCTTAGCTCGCAAGATACTGTTTTAAGACAGTGTAGGATAGATGTAGGCAGGCTACTATTTGTCTTGAACACTCTGGCAATTGTCAAGTAACTGCGTATATCTACTCCTCATTAAGATAGACTTCCATATCACAGCATCCCAACCGCTATCCTGACGATCCTTGACTTTAATCTCATTCATTCAATCTTTTCCTCGGTCTGTGGTTGCCATGATCATGACGTCAAGTTGCACCACGGATGCGGACCAGTCGTTTAGTAGGAGGAGAGGCGTGTCCATTAGACAGTCTGCTTGAGGAGAGCAGGGACGAGTTGCAGCGGTTTTGCTTGCTCAATCTTGACGAGAGTCTAGTTCTAGATAACGGTTGAATTCCTCACAGGCAACGCCCGTACACCTATCCAAAATGCGCTAGATAGGGCTTTTGTAAGCCGGCCAATGCGGTAATCAAATCGGAGCTAAGGTATCACTTTACTCTCCTTTGTAGGCTATTAATCAAGCAAATAAGATGGCTTCATGCAAATGGATTCATGCAAGCCTATCATATCATCCTTTGTAGAAAAAAAATATCGCTATAGCAGCCTAAATCATTCTTTAGATGTTTCTAGAATAACGATGCATCTACAATAAACGTAATACTACATACTGTGAAAGGTGGATCATCTTTCTGTGCACTTGAGCATTAATATATACGTGAAATATTCTGAAACCACAAAGATCTAATTGATATATCTCTTTAAATCCCTGTTGCATAAGAAATGGTCTCATTTCAAGTTCTGCATTTATCGATCCAGACGCCGAATCGTTCCTTATGGTTATGTGGGGTCTCTACTCCCTGTTCACATATTCAACGTGTTGACTATGTATATTCAAATGCCACTGTAATGCTGCATTGTGCCTACCCAATGATGTACGGATGGAAGTCATGCCATGTGTTGGTCATGAAAAGGTAAATGCCCATGCAACACAAGAAACACTACATTTTATAAATGTATTTCTATTTCATTGTCTAACTTGAATTTCTAAAAACATGGCTTCTGTTTTTTTGCTACTGCTTCCCCCTTTCTATCTGTCGGTCCCTCCTTTCCTCTCTGACAGTTCTGGGAGGTGATCGGTGATGAACATGGCATCGACCCAACTGGCACCTACCATGGAGACAGCGACCTGCCGCTAGACAAGATCAATGTATATTATAATGAGGCCTCAGGTACAGTACAAACGTTATAAAAAAACGCTATATAATCACATAAGCATACGTCCATTATTAAAACAAGCCCAGCTGTGGCCTAGGTTGGTTCACTCGCCTAAGCCATTGCCAGAGGTGTACATTAATTCCTTTAGAATGGGCTTGATTTTGGTCTGTCTTCCACCACTTTTCTGTCCAACAGAGCATCACATGCCCCAAAACATTATTTTTGAAGAATCATACTTCGTTAACTTCTGCTTTCATTAATAACTGATTGCATACTGCAATAAAAAACACTTAGTATGCCCAATATTTCCCTTTATATACAGTTGGGAAATATGTCCCTTGTGCCATTCTGGTGGATCTGGAGCCGGGAACCATGGACTCTGTCAGGTCAGGCCCCTTCGGACAGATCTCCAGGCCAGACAACTTTGTCTTTGGTGAGTCATTAACACTCTGGCAAAAAACGCCAGAAGACGTAAGATATTTGCTGCTAGGCTACTACTAAAATTTGGAAGTAATGGTTGATGACGTTCCTGTCTGCAGGCCAGAGTGGAGCGGGAAACAACTGGGCCAAGGGCCACTACACTGAGGGAGCAAAGAGAGCTTCTTCATGCCCGGCTTCGCCCCCCTCACCAGCCGGGGCAGCCAGCAGTACCGCGCCCTGTCCGTGCCCGAGCTCACCCAGCAGATGTTCGACTCCAAGAACATGATGGCGGCGTGCGACCCTCGTCACGGCCGGTACCTCGCCGTGGCGGCCATCTTCCGCGGCCGCATGTCCATGAAGGAGGTGGACGAGCAGATGCTCAACGTCCAGAACAAGAACAGCAGCTACTCCGTGGAATGGATCCCCAACAACGTGAAGACCGCAGTCTGCGACATTCCACCCCGTGGCCTCAAGATGTCTGCCACCTTCATCGGCAACAGCACGGCCATCCAGGAGCTGTTCAAGCGCATCTCCGAGCAGTTCACCGCCATGTTCCGTCATAAGGCCTTCCTCCACTGGTACACCAGAGAGGGTATGGATGAGATGGAGTTCACCGAGGCGGAGAGCAACATGAACGACCTGGTGTCTGAGTACCAGCAGTAGCAGGACGCCACGGCTGAAGAGGGAGAGTTAGAAGAGGAAGCTGCCTAAACCATCTTGTCACTCAGCTGCCCAACAGCCTTTCAGTCCACCCTAAAACTTTTCATTCTGTTCCGTGCGTAGTATTATCCTATCAGAAACATAAACTATGCTACCTAGACGAATGAGCATAATTACTTTGAAATTAATTGATTGGTTCATCCAATTGAATGTTGACCATCACAACCTGAGACCGTGCATAACAACTCATAGCATGAATATGTCATCTAAGGATTACAGCAACATTTACACCATGCCAAAGACAGAAACTCACTGGCATAAACACTAGGTTTGTTGCAGAACAAGGTAATATCAACTTTGTTACCAACAAACGTCCCTCTACCCATTTTAATGAGTATTGATACTGTGTGTCTTCTGGATTTAATATTTCCTCTGGTAACTATAGATATTTGACACACAGAGAAAGTGAAATCTAAAAATGCCCATTGGTATTTATTTGAAATGCGCAATAGATAAACATGTTATGACATAATAAAACACCTCTACATGAGGAGAATTGAATACCATCATAGGCTTTGTAACATACAAACATTGTAATGGTAAGAACACACATGATACAAATGATACAGAAATTATACAATCATTCTAGTGTAAACAATCAGGGGGTGTCTGCCTAAATAAAAGTAATTATTGTATAATAATTTGTTCTGCACACTGTATCAGCTAAGAGTAAGTGTTTTTAGGTACAAGTAATATTCAGTTCAAGAGTAATTAAATATAAAACTGGTTGAACAGTGTAGCATTCAGTAGCAAGAAATGTTTGGTAAGTGATCCGTGTATTAGTCAATGAAATGCTTTTCTGACAGTAGCGGTAATTAATAGCCTTGTAAACAAAGCCTATCGCTTGCATTACATTCATTTAATCTTTAAGTTTATACAAACAGTTACAATTCATTCATTTATGTGTCAAGCAAACACGGGTATAAGCAGCTTGAGTATACTTGAGATTACAGCAGTTAGACTGTATTTAGTACGGAGGACTGAAATACACATACAGGGGTTGATCAAAATGACAATTTGCAGTACACAAGTCACTAGTCAGCTATAAAAGAGGTCTAACAATTAGCACTTTGATATTTGAGTTTTCAAAGCAGCATGAGGCAACTAACAGAGTTCCAAAGAGGCCAAATAGTGGGTGCCATTAATGTAGGTGCATGTCACAAAAATTGCTAAATTCTGAAACGCAGAGAGCAAAGTAGTCCTCCATCTCCTTTGAGGTTTTTTATTTTGAAGTATGGTGCAATATCCCACTACAAACTGTTGAAGATTTGTAGGATAACATTCCAAAGTTTGGATCTGTTCTAAATGCAAAGGTTATCCCAACTCCATTATATTAATATAGGTCCTTGATATTAATATATTGTTAGGTTGCCCAGCTGCTGTATTTCCAAAGATGAGCAACATCAGAGTGAATACTAATGAAACCCATTACAAGGGAATTGGCCTTGTTCCTCTTACAGTGTACATTTGAATATCTTTGTGTATGTCTATTCAAATATCCCAATGCTATTAAAAGAATGTTCAGGATCTTGAGGCCCCTTTTCTACTTCCCCAGAAGCAAGATTAAATTGTGGATAGCATTTTGTCTCTGGTTTCAGAACAAAGTTGCATTCTAGTAATAGCAAAAATGCTAACTAGCATTAGTAGCTGTAAGATTACCTCTAACTTCATTCAGTTTAAATAAAGATACATACAAATGTAATCAAAAAGGTAATCAGTACCTGGGGATGTAAATAAAGTGTTTAATTGCACAAATCCCAAACTATCCCTGTAAATTATACACAATACAAAACCAGTTGGAGTCTCATACAGTGTTGTTTTTAGTTCTAGTTGAGTGTTGTGGTGTTTGTGGTAGCTAAACCAATGTCCAGACAATCATCCTGTTACAGCCCATGTGTCACGTCCCAGCACTGCAGGCCTGCCGTGACAGTATGATCAAACGCCCCCAATCTCCTGTGTTTGGAGCACCTGTTTGCAGTCATTTCCCTCAACCGTTTTCCATATCACTAATTAAGTTCCAGCTTCCCTGGTCCATATTGTTGCACGTGGTTTGGAACCCGTTCCTTTTGTAACGCTTAGTTTGGTTGTGTCTACGTTCTTTTTATTAGAAATCATTTGTTCCCCCTGCGCCGGTGTCCTGCCTCCCACAACAGCGTAAAAGCATGTGCCGGCACTAAATATAACAGCCGGGGCTAGGTGCTTTGTACCTCTAAACCCATCCATTCAATGTTGATATCTGACCCCTTAATATCTGATGTCGGGGCTGATATAAGGGTCTGGGCTAAGGTGATAATCGGCTGTTAAAGTGGATCTTCCTCCGTCATCAGTATTGTGCTGAAGCTTGGGCGTTCAGATTAGGTATTCAAAGACTTTCTGAAATTCTTAGGTCAGATGAGTCTCTCCTCCTTGGGCAGTTTGAGTGCATCTGGTGTCTCAACACTGCGAGCCCCCGTCTGCTCCTCAGAACTGGGTCGATACGTCCCCTCAGTCTGCCTCTTCTTCCGCACCACACAGAAAAGCCAAGCTAGCACAGCAGATGCTATGGCCAATAGACCCAATACAACAACCGGGGCCACAATGGCTGCAATATTGGTTCCCTGGAGAAAGAATAACACCGGGAGGTGTTAAAAGTACATCTTTTTCTACATTTTATTTTGTGAGATCCTCCAGAAAGGGAGATCCTCCAGAAAGGGAGAGCATCCATGTACTCACTTGGGCAGGTGGGGGACTTGTAGTGGTTCCATTGGAATCAGAGTTCTGCCCTGAAGAAAGTATTAAAGATTTAAATAGTTTCTCTAAAATAATTCCTATCTTTACCCAACAAAGGATGACAGGATCGAACAAATACTCAAATTACACATCGCACCAACTGCAATTAATAATAACAACATTTACGGTGGTCCGAAGCAGCAACACACTTGGTCACATACCACAAGTTTATTTCAAGTCACTTAAAGTTAATAAGTATGTATTCACAGGTGACTGAGAAAACACAAGATAGGTGTACATTGATATCATTTTTGGATGGATAGATTGGCAGCTTAATACTCTATTGCAATGCAATAGGATCACTGAGTTCAGTGTTTTTTTTCCAAAGCAATTTTTCCATCACTAGGCATGTGATTACTATGTGACATCACACTGTAACTACTTGAATGCAGGAGAGGGGGAGGAGAGGACTTGGAATGTGGCCTTTGCCTGCGGTCACTGGACCTCAGCCATTGAACAGTTTTTAGTAGTTAAAATATACCGAAAACCCTATCAAGTCTGGCAGTGCCTCATTAAATGTATAATTGACTATCAATTAAAGACTGTTGTCTTGCTTCAAAAAATGTCAAAGCCCATTGAAGGATTTAGAAAAGTAAATCATTGGCTAAAACAAATAGAAAACTATCCCAAGGTCAAAAGTACACCTTGATAACAGAGAATAAGGGTAGGTTGTTTGGGGGGAGGGGCGCACTTTTGCTCAAAGTCAGACACTAAAAGCCTTAATTTAGCAGTTACCTGTCAAATATGGGTACTGCAGAAAGAAAACTATAGCTATATTTTTCATTCCTGTCCCATTACCAGAAAATCTGAAGCTGTTCGAGTTATAGACAGAGCACTAGGCATGTTGAATTATTGTATCTTGCTGGGTAATATAAAAAATACACCAAGATCTTTTAGCACAAACAGCCCTGTTACAACATCCTAATATCAACATATCATCGTCATATCATAACAATCAGTTATGAAAAAAATACAAGGGTTGATCATGACAGTTTAGTGCGTTGAGAAATTGCAGTGTAACTGCAGCACTAATTCATAGGCGTGTTATAGGAAATTCACAGTTGTTTAACCAGGTTAGGCAATTGAGACCTAATATTAGTACAAGAAATGTCAGCATTTAGCATGACTATATGTCTACCGAAGACATCATGTGTTCATAAGGACATAAGGTGTGCTTGGGCATTTCACACCAACGGTTTCTACCCAACGTTCTCGATGGGTTCAACCTCTAGGCATGTTCATGCATGTTGTTGTTTCTATTGCGTAATGCCTCAAATTGAGTTCCACCTACATGTTGTACAACATATCATTCCAGGCAGTCATACAATAGATTGTTCGAGTGTGGTCAGAGAAAATCTCTACTGCGGTGGTGTTTTTGGTATTACTAGAAGAAGGGGGCATTGTAAAGATGGTGGCGTGACTCACCCACAACCCGGACAGGATTACTACCCAGGGCTAGCAGTAGCACACCCCCAGCCAGTAGTCCAGGCCAGGCTGCTACGTCTGTGAGCAGTGCCATCTCTTCCCAAGCCGGGAAGGCCTAGAGAGGGTAGATCATCAGCAACTCGGCACCTGAACATCAGGTCGGGGCCATTTATACAGAAGTCAAGTCTTCCTGAATCACAAAAAATTGTATTCAAGTTAGAATTGCCAGTTGAACTGTCACTTGATTTCACGTCTAGTTTATGCAATCACATTACATTTAAGAAATGAGGAAATCCTGTTTTGCGCAGGATGAATGTAATTCCTAGGATAAATTCCTATCCTACAAAACACACCACAACACAATATAAAATGACTTTTGCATTACAATGCCAGAGCGTAAAAAGTTGTCCAAACTGAAGTTGACCACATAAGAAAAACAAGAATGCTGATTCATTTAGCAACAAGTTAAGAAGAAGCATTTCTTTAAGACATAGATTTGTCATATTGGAAATTAAAAAAATGTGCCGACGGGTACAGCAGTAAAACGACTGTGTGAGAGGCCTGTTACCAGTTGCACCTGTTCAGGGAAGAGGGCACTAAGGCAACCAATTACCATTCATATTATTAGTAAGCGTCGTGACAGTCGCAAGTAGAAATACCGAAGAAATACTAACACATTTGTTGTTAAAGGATTCAAGGCCACAATAATTAGTTTCCAATAGTTCCATTTATAAGACATTTGTTGCCTAAAAATGTATCGCACTAATGCACGCTCAATAATATATCGATCTAATTATACTATAATGACAAGACGTAATTCAAGACAGAGCACTACAAAACACAATACATACCTTTTCACCGGGAAATGTTGATATTCGTTTAAGGCAACCGGGAACCCAATTCTTTGCGAGAAAAAAAACTACTTCTCGCTTCAGCCTCACCTAACCGAAAGATATTGGGTGAACCGAAAGCGCATGAAATGTCGGGGAGCGTTTATGATTAACCTGCTAATATCGCACGAGAATGATCATACAATTGAATTAAATCGCACCACTCGTTCATTTTATTGGCTGAATAGGTTAATTTTGTCACCGGGGTTTTAACTATGTTAAAAACGTTTTCTTTTCATTCCCTGTTCACACGTCGCCCCTTATAGTCACATGGTTCACTCCAGTCTCATGTTACAATACCTGAGCCCCTATCAACCTGTGGCACAGCAGACAGATATGCCTTTGTTTGTTGGGACACCGTAGCGCAGGGATTTCTAAACTTTTTCATGTCAAAGATTCTTGCAAATATATTTAGTCAATGACCAAGAACTGTATTGTGTAAATGTTTAGGCCTGAAATATAATAAGGGCCATATACAGTAATGTCTGTAGGGTCCACACAGACATTAGCCACATATACACTGGCTACACTGAAAACTATTCATACACTTCGCCACATTTTGGTGTGTTATATGCTCAATTCATAATTGATTAAAACTAATTTGCCGTTATAAACACACAATACCCTAATATGAAAATGCTAAAACAAATTGTTTCTTTTTAATTGGTGGCAATTGATTGAAGATTAAACTTTGAGAAATATTTAAAACATCCCCATTTTTTATTGTTTATTTAAATTTAAGCAGTTAAAGTGAGTGAATAGGCTAAAATGGTAGGGAAACATGAAACATGTGTTTTAAAACAGGGCTTTCCAGGGAACAAGTAATGGGTTAACAACATATAGCAGCAATGAAAGTAAACGAAGCTTTGAAAATTGATGCTAACAATTCCTATGGGTGTCCCAACGTTTGTTTAGTAGTGTATATTAAAGATCAACACATTTACTCTACATCTATTACCATGTAGGTTTACCCATACAAGGAATTTGCTTTGCTGCAATGATGCATGACAAGAAACACAGTAAGTGGTATTAGGTAAACAATAAAAATGACACAGTAAATATAAAATGTGCAAACATTTACTGTGTAAATGTGGATACACTGTGTAATAAGTTCCGAACAAAATGGCGTAACAACAAGTTACGTCAAGGAAAACCAAAATCACTGACTGATTGAAAGCTAAATTCAAACTCCCACAGAAAATCAATGTAAACAACTGAAATCACAGGCTGTTCCAACTTCTGTGAATGTCATCATAGCAAATCATAATGTGACTCAGTAGTGTGCATGGCCCCCACATGCCTGTATGGCATGTTCCGGAAGAGACCGCAGATTGTGGACACTGATGCCTCTCCAGTGCACCTGTTGTCACTTTCATTTGCACCAAAACGTGTGACATTGATTCACAATCGCTTATGCTTCCTAACTGGACAGATTTATATCTTTATGGCTGAGGTTGAATTGACCTGGTGTTATACTGTGATGATTATGTGTTCCCAGAATTCTTTTGAGCAGCGTATTTCGTTCTTCAAGCCCAGATTTGTGTCCCCTAAGTTTTGTGTCCCCTAAGCAGTGTATACAGTATATATGACATGTTAAGTGGTATGAAGTAACACTTCAAACAACATTCTTTTCTAATGAAGAATAGCGGTCAGAACATTTCATTTAAGAGAACAGAAAACATTTAACAACAGCATATTACTTTGGGCATTTATTTTATCAGCGTGTTAATTAAAAATGACATTTGTCAGATCTTCTAGCCAATCAGGATTCAACTTAAACCACTACATTTTTATGACTGTTACACCACAGCTTTTTGACAATCAGCATCCAGGACTAAACCTAATCAGTTTCATATATCCTACTGATTGGTCTGATTCCTTGGACATCTCCAGTTTCAGAATTGGCTTTGGAACTGGCTTTTTGGTTGATGCAGTATTATTAAGGGACAGAAGTTGCTGGTGTACATATTTTTAGCAATTTTATGACCCCTAGTGGTAAGCAATAATATGTTTCTAGCTGACTATAATACTAAACACTTTAAAATCATACCTTATTCACACATAACACTGACACTGAGCAATATGTTGCTACCTGTTTCCTTTGAAGGCTGGATTTTGAAGGCCTTGGTAAGTGATCTATGATTTCAAACAACAACACTGCAAGCTTGTACCAGCCGCCAAGGACTACCGCAATACGTTGTGAATAGGAACAGCACTTAGTCGTGGTAACTTGGTCATATACAACACCCCATTGCCTATTGCTTAATTATACGGTGGGCAAAGCTGTTTAATAGGGAGTTACATCAATTGAATCAGTAAATAAGAAATTAATATAAATCCTGCCCTCTACCATTTAGGAACTGATGCAGGGGGAAGAAAGAAACACACTTTCACAATGTGTTTGAACAGAGGAGCCAGAGAGGAGACTATTTGCCCACATTCTCCACCTGCTCCAAGTCTGAGTCATCATTGATTCAGATCAACTCAAGTCCTGAAAATTGGGATTGGATTTCAAAATGGAAGGATATCTGATTTTAACTGTGACTGCAGGAGTTTTTGTTTTTTGTCATTTGTTTATTGTTAATAAGGGGAATCATATTTTATTATGCTATTTGATACACTACCGTTTAAAAGTTTGGGGTAATTAAGGAATGTCTTTGTTTTTGAGAGAAAATAACATCAGAAATACAGTGTAGACCACAGGTGTCAAACCGGATCCACGGAGGGCCGAGTGTCTGCAGGTTTTCGCTGTCACCTTGTACTTGATTGATTAATTAGGTCACTAATTGGTTAGGTCTACCCTCACCTGGTTGTTTAGGTCTGAACTGGGAACCAATTGACAGGAAAAAACAAAAACCTGCAGACACACGGCCCTCCAAGGAACCGGTTTGA
>JACXGK010001283.1:31868-67257 GCA_016801125.1 Novumbra hubbsi | reverse complement strand
TTAATGTCAACAACTTGAAAACCCTACGTTGGAGGAGTGGGAGTTTTTATTCTGTGGGCTGAGCACGGTGCTAGAACCGTGTAAGCCCCCGCTCGACACTGTTTATCCCATTACACATAGAAATATTAAAGTCTTTGTTGGGAACACACACCCTGTTTAAGGCAGCACAGTTGGTATGTCTACGGCTTGAGGTTCTGGCGTTTGCATCTCTTATTCATTCGGATAGTTCGACACCCATAGTTCGACCGGATCGACAGCTGAGACGAAAACACCCCATTGGAACGTGTATCTGTGTGTTATAATGGACGTCTGTGCGCTGTGTTTCTGATCTGTCAGCATGTTCCCGGGAGGGGCTTTGCATCATCAGGACAGATGGTGGACAGCGAAGGAGAACCCTACTCAGACCGTCCTCGTTGTTCTCTGTTGTTTCTCCTTCTGTTCCCAGTGACGCTCGTGCCGTCATGTCAACTCCTTGTCACTCATGAGACTAACTGGGTTTTAGTGGTCTAGCTACACGGGAACGTCCCCAAGGGTGTCCATTCAGCCTGCCAGGACAGGCCCTCACGATGATTGGACGGCTTCTCGATAGTCCTCCGGAGTATTGCGAGTAATAACAGAACAATAAAAACTTTGAGGGAAGAAGAGGCGATGAACAGGTACACGACATCGGCCCTGCAGGCATTGAATCTGAGCAATTTCCCCTCTGACCCGATAGAACCTCACTGCTATAAAGTACTGTATTTATAATGCATTACCTGTTATTATTTCAGCACAGGCAAATTGCCATCGTTGGCTTGAAACTGTGTAATATATTAAGCCCCCCCCCCCCCATGTAGACCTGCTATTTTACTCAAGAATCTATATGCTTTTTTTGTAATGCAATAAAGACAGCAATCAAATACCTTTTCAAACGTCTTCCTTCGTGGGATATTTACCAAGGGGCCTGGATTAGCAGCGTGCATCATCATTAAATCCGGTCATATCACCAGTCAACTAATTGACTTCGGAGACTTTCACAGACATAAAGCAATTCAATTCAGCTTTACTGCAGCCTGGTGTCACACGAGATGTAACACAGTATACTGTACTTAAGTCTGGGCACAGCAAACAGTAGGAGAGCATCTGAACCTGTGTTTATTTTATTTTTCTACAAATTGTAGAAAATCTCCCCTCTACATGCCGAGTCATTCCTGTGCTGGCGTGTTAAATACAGTTAGTTCAAAGCCCAATCAATGTCTGCAAGATCTCATAATGGCTGCAGAATTCTATACTGACCTAATGACCATGATAGCATAGTATGTTCCTACAAGGCCCAGACTGCAACACGCACATCCACTGAACTCACGGAAGGACACACGATTTTTACGGAATAAATCCAAGTGGTTCAGTTCAGCATTATCTGAGCTTGGTTCAATAAAATAGAAGCAACGCCCCTTCAATCCGGGGATATTCAAAGCAATAGTAGATGTAGTGTAACATTTGGTTTGGCTTCAGTAGAATGAAAGAGTTGATACGAATCACCCAACTGAAGCGTCTTTTTAAGTTAGCTAAACCTCACTGACACCTTCCCCTAGACTTACCCTAACACCAAACATTTACCGTTGCCATGGCATTTGAAACACACTTCTGCCGGGGGGGTGTAGATCAGCCAGGCAGCCGGACGGCCGGGGTCAGGATTACGTAAGCCCATGACAAAAGTGCGCTCATCGCTGATATGCCAGTCACGCCACCCGGGCGATGCATCATTAAGCAGCTTCACCTAGTCAGTATTGATTAACAATCAAATAGAGACATTTAATTCCAGGTAATTGAATGGAATTAACACACGCATAGCATGGCTCCACTGGTCCCCAAAGGGGAACGCGGTGCTTCTTTGAAGGACGTACTCGTTGCCGACCGACCTGACAAACGTGCTTCTTGTTAGGTCTACGGGCCCCCCTTCGGGCCCCCCTATGGGCCCCCTACACCGTGGTCAGAGTCTCCACTAGGGTAAGTTGAGGCAAGACCAGATGGGAAGTGGAATTCAAACCCATGCGGGTCCTATTTAGCACCATCTGGGGCAACAGTGAGGAGTGCATCCTCGAAATGGCACCTATGGGATTCAAACCCACAAAGTTTGACGTGGCAAGCACCCTGCTCTAGGGCATATTTGTGAGGCATATTTTTGCTTAAGAACGATCTGGTAGATGTGGAGCTCCTGGACCCTTTACCAATATCCACCCACAAGACTACTTCAGTTTCACAGAGGGACATTTTTCAAGTTCTTTCACATCGGTTTAGAGCTGAATGTGTGTGTGTGTGTTGTTGGGATGTCCCTGCGCTTTGCAGTGCATTAAACTTGCATGTGCCTAAAGAATATAATGCTCCCAGGCTGAATAATGCAAGGTGCACAGGAGCTGTGGAACAGACAAACAATTGCAGCGCTCGCGTCAGAAGTATTGCAGGCGCGCGCTTTTTATCTTCAAAACCAAGCTCACCGGAACAAAAGTGGGTCAGGCTTTGTGGCTCATCAGAAAGTCTGTGGGATGAATTGAAGAAGATCCCTTAACTCCCTTACCGAGCACACCCAGGCAAAAAAGGACACGTTAAATGTACTACTACAAATACCGTATGGCATTGCTAAAAAGAGAATGCTAAATTTAAATTGATCGTTTATGTTTTTGTGGGTTGTAATATGGATTCCACACATACTATAGGCATGTCGTGCATCTAGGTATAAACTGCGGGCCACAATGACGTAGATTGGCTGCGGGGAAGTGAGTTAAAACATTGAGTCACTCAGATAGTCAACAAAGTTTGTTTTAACAGCCATTACAAATGGATTTGTTCCTCAATATATTTGCAAAAACATATTCGCCAACCTGAAGAGGCAAGATGTAAAAGAACAAGATGTCATGATCCAGTAAGTCGAGTGGAAATGTCATAAAATACCTGAACATTTCTCTCTCACACTCTCTCTCCGAGCCCACTGACGCGGGGAAACGAGTGGCCCGCACAAATTGACTCAACGTTTAGACTTCGCGAGGTCACTGTCAATAGCTCAATACAGACACAATAGAGGCAGTGTGGAGAAAAACATCCAGTACCAGTCACAAGTTTAGACACCTTTACTTATTCCTTTGAATTTCAATAGAGTTGACAACGCATAGCAGTCACAAAATTATAATTAACTATTGAACCTCCATAGTTGCATTCAGAAACTGTTCAGCTAATTGCCATACATATTTCTCAATGACAATATTATCTTGTGTTGTCATCTGTTCGTTGAGACTGTTAGTCATTGTTTGGGTTTTGTAATTAAATGCCAGTGTAGTTTTGCTTTACAAAAAGAGTTGTGTTTATAGTTTTGTGAATAGAACAGAGATTTTTGAATGGTGAATGGTGCTTTTGGGTCTGTATAAAAGGTATTCCTTCGGGAATTTAAAACAATGTTTTTGTGTATAATGTTCTCAGAACAGGTTTTAGTGTGTTACAGAGCAAGTGCAAAAACTGTAAATACCCAACCAATCAAAAATGCTTTTGGACCCTACAACAAAGTAACACATTTTCTTCAGTACCCATCTGATGGTCCACCAATGACCTACTACACTATTGATGATGTAGTACACAAAAAACAGGGAACAGTTTTGGCGTGCGAGTTGTACTTTCAAGAGAAGTGGCTTTTTTCTACAAAAGCACCTGTTATTCAGTACACAAAAATAATTGAATCATGTGATAATAATACTTGTGTACCATCATTATGCCACGAGTTCAAGTTGGAAATGCAATGGAAATATGGCATGAAAGAGTCCCAGCTAGGTTGGAAATAATGATGAATAATCAGCGTCAGTGATTGACAAACATATCGGTATCCATATTTATGACTCTTGCTGCTTTCTCCTCGGGCCTTCGCCTTCTAGGTGGAGTAAGTGATTAAAAGAAAAACAGGGGATGTTGACTGACAGCAAGAAGAGAAGGAGAGAGGGAACGATGGGGGGAGGGGGTGGAGATAGGGA
This sequence comes from Novumbra hubbsi, assembly GCA_016801125.1. NCBI lineage: Eukaryota > Metazoa > Chordata > Actinopteri > Esociformes > Umbridae > Novumbra > Novumbra hubbsi. Next base: position 63,262 of record JACXGK010001283.1, on the reverse strand, counting down.
GAGGGGGAAAGGAGAGAGGGCAAGGGAGGGAGGGGGGGGTGGGGGAGAGCGAGAGGGAGGGGTAGGAAGACAGAGGGGAGGGAGGGAGAGAGGGAAGCAGGGGTAGAGAGAGAGGGGGGAGGAAGGGAGGAAGAGGTAGAGAGAGCAAATAACACAGCTCATGTTTCTCAGGGGAGGTCGTTCTCTTTCATTTCTGCTCAAGACTGAATGAAGAAAAAAGAGGACAGAGGAAGACTAGAGGAGACACCTGGACAAGAGGGACAACCAACAACAGTAGAAACCTGGACTAGATGGACATCTATCAGAGGAGACACCTGGACAAGATGGACATCTATCAGAGGAGACACCTGGACTAGATGGACATCTATCAGAGGAGACACCTGGACTAGAGGGAAATCTATCAGAGCAGACACCTGGACTAGATGGACATCTATCAGAGGAGACACCTGGACTAGAGGGACATCTACAAGAAGAGACAGCTGGACTAGAAGGACATCTACCAGATGAGACACCTGGACTAGATGGATAACTACCAGAGGAGACACCTGGACTAGAGGGACTTCTACCAGAGCAGACACCTGGACTAGAGGGACATCTACCAGAGGAGACACCTGGAGCAGAGGGACATCTACCAGATGTCATCTGTGACAATTGCTCTGGACATTCTTTTTTGTCTAACTTTCGCTCTCACTCTCTCATGAATAATCAGACTGTCTATTTTCTTCTCTCACTTCTCTCTGTCTATCTATTTTATCTATCTCTTTCTTTACCCCTCCTCTAGTTAGTCTCAGTTAGTCTCAGTTAGTCTCAGTTAGTCTCAGTTAGTCTCAGTCACTGCTGCTGCAAAGTTCTTCGAGCTGGTTGTCTGACGAATGCCACTTTGACTCGACCAATTAAAACTCAGGACCTTGGCATCACAAGCACACCGCCATCTCCCAAGCGCCTTAACCGGACACGCTACAAAGAAGCATTGCTCAAGAGTGAGTTTCACACATCTCGTGTGCCACCCAACTGTACTGTAGCACCACCGCCAAGCGTTTTACAGCAAACTGCAGCTGGAAGGAGCTGTTGACAAGGCTTTAAATAATGATGAAAGCAGGTGTATGTATATTTCAGCAGCTGTGAGTCTGGCTACTAGAACGGCAGGGAATGAGGGGGGGGGGGTTGAAGTACTGGGCTATACAAACACAGAAACATTCACATTCATACACACACACACACAGAAACACACACAGGAACATACACACAGGAACATACACACACCAACTTATTACAGTTTTTCGGAACTGTAACACATTCTCTGGAATACATTCTCCGTGGCCTAAGCCAATTTGTCGAGTCACTCTCTTGGCAAAACCTTAAACCAATTTCAGGTAGTTAGACACCATTTGCATTTACACTGTTTGCAACTCTAAACACATTCCCATTCATTAAATTGCATATCATACTGTGATACACTTGTGTTTTAAAATGGTAAACTCGGGTTGCAAAAGTTAAACACAACTACAACACAGTTGTCATCGTTTACACACAATGACTCCAAATGGTTCACACTTGTTTCGAATGATGTGATCAAACCAATTGCACTTAATATAACTCAGTTAAGAGTACACAGGTGACACAGGTACTTTTCTTTGGTCATTGGGCTCTTGCATAGTGGACTACTTTTACGCCCCTGCTGGTATACAAACATTCAATACTGTATTACTTGCTATACTTGGAGTATTCAATATTTTCAATTAACTAAATTGTGATTATTATACCTTTTCCACTGCAAAATACGTTTACTATTTACAATTACAAACAAATACTGTAACTACATGCCCTGCATGCTGTGTTCTCCGTGTTTTCATGTAGCGCCTAAAGAATGCTCTGTTGTGTTTTTATATTGACTGGCAGTGTGTACAGTCTGAAAGCATTGTGTGATTTTGAGAACAGATTAAATAGTTTTGAGGCAAGTGATTGATTTTGACATTTTGTGAATGTAGTTCTAAGATTTTATATTGTGTTTAAAGTTTTGAGAAAAGTGGTGAAGGTTGCAAGACATGTCTTTTAGCAATTGTGAATAACTGTTAGGCTCCACTATATAGTATTGAAAAGGAACCTCTATATACCTCTATATAGCATTGAAAAGGAACCTCTATATACCTCTATATAGTATTAAAAAGGAACCTCTATATACCTCTATATAGTATTGAAAAGGAACCTCTATATACCTCTATATAGTATTGAAAAGGAACCTCTATATGCCTCTATATAGTATTGAAAAGCAACCAGTTTTTCCTCCACCTCCTTTAGGGCGAGTTCAGAGATGAGTTGTTCTGTACGCTACCCCTGTAAAAAGGGTATTTGAGCATTACCGGACATTCTGTAAGCTTGAACGAGTATGGCCATTCTCAACTGTTCTCTCTCATCAGCACAAACCGTCTCACGCTGGAGGAGTCTTGTTTATCCATTCTCTGCAAACTCGAAAGACAGAGAGCGACTGTAATGAGTGATACTCCCAGGAGATGAGCTTTGTTCTGAGACTCTAGAACCATGTCTGGCAACAGGAGTACCATGTGTCACACGTTTTCCCTGAAATAATGTTTGGTCAAATAACAACTAATGCTCAGCCTCCAGACCCTTTGTTGCTGCCATGTGAATCGCTGTTAAGCCATTGGTGTTAACAAGCAGATGTGCATCCATGTGTTTCCCATGTGTCTGTTTGTGTGTTTGGGTGCAAAAACAGGAACATTGTGAGTGCAAATTGCTAATTGAACCCTCTGATTCCTTGCTCAAAACCTTTTCTTTCAACTTCGTTGGAAAGCAAAGAAAAAGGTGCAGTGGTCTCTTAATTCCTTCCAGAACTGTGTGTACTTATGTCTGCGTATAGGTCTGCATGTCTCTGTGCGAATGTTTGCGTATGCCGCACTCGTCTCTGTTTCCTGTTGGCCGTGGTGATCGCTGGCCAGGCTTATCGACCAGCCGACGAGGAAGTAGTGGAGCGTCATTCTCATCCGAGCTCAGCTTGAGGTAAATTCAGGTGTGCAGATGTTGGCTGTTGATTCTAATTTGTCAGAGCGTCTTCCCTGGGAGCCCGCGAAAGGTCAACATCCCACCGAGATGCTTGAAATGCAATGTGCCCGTGCCTTCTCCGGGTAGATGTGAGGGGATTCCCCCATTCCCCCTACCAGTATCCTCTCCGCTCAAGTCTCTGTTGGCTTACAGGGGTACGCTTGGTTTCTCTAACTGAGCTTGTAATTGTCACAGCTTTTAAGTTTTAACACATTAGATGTTAGTCAAGCCTCTCATCTTCTTCCGTTGGGTCAAAAAGGGTGCTCCCTTCACTTTCCTTTACCAATCATTTCCCGGAGAACCGGCAACATCCTACGGACGTCCAGGGTACCAAGTCATAAACTTCTGATGTTCTCGCAGACTAATTAATGTCCTTCTGATGTTCCCGTGAACCAAGTCAAAAACTTTTGATTGTTCAGAGGACCAAGTCATAACCTTTGGTTGTTCCTGGGAACTAAGTCATAACCCTCTGATGTTCCCAGGGACTAAGTAATGACCTTCTAATGTACCCGTGGACCAAGTCAAAAACGTTTGATGTTCCCGGGGACCAAGTTATAACCTTCTAATGTTCCCGGGGACCAAGTCATTACCTTCTAATGTTCCCGGGGACCAAAACATTACCTTCTGCTGTTCCCAGGGACCAAGTCATTACCTTCCACCTGTTGGTGTAAATCCACCTGTTGGTGTCCTTCCACCTGTTGGTGTCCATCCACCTGTTGACAAGTATTTTCCATCTGTTGACATGTTATTCCACCTGTTGATGTGTCCTTCCGCCTGTTGACGTGTTATTCCACCTGTTCACATGTGTCCTTCCACCTGTCCACATGTGTCCTTCCACCTGTCCACATGTGTCCTTCCACCTGTCCACATGTGTCCTTCCACCTGTCCACATGTGTCCTTCTTTCTTTTCTTAGACTTAATATTTACATGAAAAATAGCACCTGACCAGTAACTGAACATCAGAAGGTTGCTAGATGGAATACCAGAGCTAGGTGAGCGAGGTGATGAATCTGTTGTTCTGTCTCTGAGCAAGACAGTTGAGACTCCAATTTATCACAGGACGGTGTTGTAAATTAGAATTTGTTTTTAGTCAATTTACCAGGTTAAGTAAGGGTAGAAGAACATAAACATTATTGGCAAAAGACATTCCGGAAACACACACACAGTCTAATTGCTAATTATTAATTCTAAGTTCTTCTCAGTGATTGTCATGTTACTGGACATGCTTTGTGTTTTGTGTACACCCAAGTAAGGATCAGTGCTTCTTCTGGAAAATTGGATCTAAATAAACAACTTGCGTTGTGAAGAATAGAGCAGCTCCAGTTGAAAGGCTTGTAGAGCGTTTTAACTGTACCCTACCTGCTGCCTGCTCATACTACAATATTAAGGAGAGATTCCCTGTCCTGCTGTTTCTTTCATTTCTTCTCGCTGATTAACCCTGGAAAACGTGTGCTGTAGTTGGCCAAGTAAGAGGACTCCCCCCCTTTGTGAAATATTGAGCAGACTTGCAAAGTTGGGCTTGATGAATCTTTTATCCAGCCGGTGCACAGCGACGTGCTGTGTATGCAGGTTGTCGACAGAGAGAGAGAAACAGAGAGAACGAGAGAGAAAGAGAGAGAAAGAGAGAGAGAATGTGCAAAAACATGAAATAAAGAGCCAGGGAGGCAAAGAGAGAGAATGAGGAAAAAGAACAGGGGAGAAAAATAAAGTGAGATGGATACGGTGATACTGGGAGAGAAGGGGAAGGACTGGGAGATACGGTGATACTGGGAGAGGAGGGGAAGGACTGGGAGATACGGTGATACTGGGAGAGGAGGGGAAGGACTGGGAGAGGAGGGGAAGAACCTGTCAGTGTTACAGTGTGAGAGGGAGATGGGGAGCACTCTGGTGTTTTGGGGCACTAGCGCACAGCAGCCGAAGTCTGAAAGCAGCTACAGACGAGGCATAATGGGGAGGAACACCACTAGCCAGGGTCTGCTGTGGTGATGCTGGAGGTAGCTGCAGACTGAGGGGCTGTGCTTAAATATAGACTGATGAGCTTTGTTTCGAATACAGACTGATGCTATGAATTTGTGCAGCTATAGGCAGGTTGGCTGTATTTAAATATAGACTGATGCACTGCATGTAGCTATAGACTGTAGGGTATACAATGGGGAGAACAAGTATTTGATACACTGCCCATTTTGCAGGTATTCCTACTTACAAAGCATGTAGAGGTCTATCATTTTTATCATAGGTACACTTCAACTGTGAGAGACGGAATCTAAAAAAATCCAGAAAATCACATTGTATGATTTTTAAGTAATTCATTTGCATTTTATTGCATGACATAAGTATTTGATCACCTACCAACCAGTAAGAATTCCGGCTCAGTGTATCAAATACTTGTTCTCCTGTTCTCTTGTTCTCCCCACTGTATGTATGTAGCTATAGACTGATGGGCTGCATTTAAATATAGACTGATGGTCAGTATTAAAATATAGACTAATGGGCAGTATTTAAATATAGACTGATGGGCTGCATTTAAATATAGACTGATGGTCAGTATTAAAATATAGACTAATGGGCAGTATTTAAATATAGACTGATGGGCAGTATCTAAATATAGACTGATGGGCAATATTTAAATATAGACTGATGGGCTGCATTTAAATGCAGACTGATGGGCTGCATTTAAATATAGACTGATGGGCAGTATTTAAATAGAGATTAATGGGCTCTTTTTCAATATAGACTGATGGACAATATTTAAATATAGACTGATGGGCTGTATGTATGTGTCGGATGATCAGACGGGATTGTGTGTGTGTGTCTGTTTGGAAGTCAGGGTAAATGTCAATGCACTGATTGAGAGCATTCAATATGATAGACCTTGGCTCTGTTGGTTTACTGTTGTAGATATAAAGTAAATTGTATATCACAGTACAACGACTTACAATCAAAAATTTAGTGTGTGTGTGTGCATGGCGTCTGGGATGGTTGGTGCGTGAAAGGCAGAAAAAATGTTTGAAAAAATAGACTAGAGTATCAGAACCAATTTTTCAATTGAATCAGAACAGCACTCCAATCTAAAACAAGAACAACTCCACAGTGAAATCATAAAATACCATCTCTCCCTCTCCACTTCTCTCTCTCGTTGTGTTTTTCCTTCTCTCTCTCTCTCTCTTTCTCTCTCTCTCTCGCTCTCTCTTTGAATGGAGGGGAAGGGAGGTGTGAGATCTCATTACAGAAAGACTCAAAACAAGGCCCCTATTATTTTCTTCAGCAATACAGGATTAGCCTCCGTTCTGCAACGGTCAGCTATACACTCCGTCTACACCTCTCAACGTTTTATCTCTCTATCTCTCTTACACTAACAGCAGAAGCCACCTTCAGCAGCGCTTCATTCACGTTAATTGCCTGGAAGCATCCACAGTGGGCCTCTGGTCATTTCAAAGCCGGAGCAAGAAATGAACCAGCCTGCTGGCTGTTCTGGCCGGGGCCCGGGGCCCACACCACAGGGCGGTAATTCTGTGGTTCCCAGAAAAACATTTATCAACCAAGCCCCGGTCTCCCCTCTCCCCGACGTCACCTTCAGCTCGGCCCCAGTCCGACTCAAGGGCGAAGAGGGCAGGTGAGCCATCGGGGGACACAGGTTCTGGCCAAGGGCTTTTCTGTGGGACACACACACCCTCGAACACCCGCCCTGAAGTACACACACACGCCCAGATGTTCATGCGTAGTTATATCGACCATCACATACACGGAGATACACGCACGCATGCACACACACACGGAGATGTTGCTAATAAGTGATAAATGCTCTCTGTTTGTCTATCTCCGTGTAGCATATCATATATCTGATCTTAATGGGACAGGGAGAACCAAAGGCCATTGCAGAAAACATGAAAAATTAGGTTGGTTATGCCATGATATCACACAAATCAAAAATATTACAAAATTAAATAACACATTTGACTCGTTGTATTGTATTGAACTCCGATGAAAACACTTGAGCATTTAAAAGTAAAAATGCATAAAAACATCAGGTTCCTAAAAACATGTAGCCAAGTGAAAAGACAGAGGGAAGAAATGTGAAAGAAGAGATGGAGGAATGAAAGACGAGAGAAGAGGCAGAGGAATGGAAGACGAGAGAGGACAGATAGAGGGATGAAAACAACACAACTCATTTAGTAGAGAGAAAAAGGAGACATAGCAAAAAGGAGAATGACAAATGGAGACAGGCACAACGATAGACCAGAGTGGAAAAAGCCGGACGGAGGGACAGCAGGAGAAGAAGAGAGAGAAAGACAAACGGGAGAGGCAGTAAAGGCGGGAGTGACGGCGTGGCGGTGGGCCGTTCATTCCTCATCGACCACTTCGCCGCTGCGGTTTCCGAGGAACCCCTGGGCTTACGAAAAAGGACACGTGTGTAAATGTGGTGTTACTCGAAAAAGCAGACTCCCTACACATTTTCCAGGAAACTTTTCAAGCCACACCTTTCTGCCAAAAAACGTTCAAAACCACACCCCGCACCCGCAAGTTGGTGGACTGCTAGCTATTCACGTTCCACGGTGAGTTTTGTTCCGCGGATAGACACTTTGCCGGGTAAAATGGACATAGCGTTACTGAGTTGCGCGGATTCCGCATGTAGCGATCGATGAAGATGAAGTCGCTCTGGATAAGAAATCTGCAAATTGAAGTGAAGAGAAAAATATAATTACGTTACAGAGTACATGTTAGAACACCCTCAGCCTCAAGCATCATGTAATGACAATTGTCTTATGGAGAGCTGAGTCGTGATAATGAGCATGTCCTTAAATGGGCACCGCACAACAGAATGTGTCATCGAGTCTCTCTCTCTCTCTCTATGCTCACATCCCGAATGGCAACCTATGGCCTGTGAAACGCACCACTTTATCCCAGGCCCATAGGGTTTGGTCGAAAACAAGTGCACCTCATGGGGAATCGAGTGCTGCCATTTGGTCCACACTCTTTCTCACTGCGGCTGGCTGTGTTAGGGCTTGGTCCAGTGGACAGTGGCCACTGATGCAGGCTAAACGTCGCACTTGCTCCAGGCTGGACAACAAAGGGCTTTCATCCGGATGGTTCTTTGAGGACAAACATAAACAAGCGGCGGACTCAGACCCACTCGGCCATTTGCCGAAAGACACACACACACACACACGTGTGTAATCACAGACACGTAGTGAACACATGAGACAACCACACACAGACACACGCATGAATGCACAATAGCAGACAGCTAGTGCCTTTCTGACATGACAAAGACGGTGCAAGTCTCAATGGAAATCCACACAGACCAATGCTTTCTTTCATTTAAACTCCAAAGATGTGTTCATAGCGTCATCGAAACTCAGCAGAGGCAGTGTGGATTGATGGGGAAGAGTGGATTGTTCTTTCTTTTTGGGATACTGGATAACCAACTGGATCTCTAACTGGACCTCCATCTGGATCCCCAACTGGATCCCCAACTGGACCCCCATCTGGACCCCCATCTGGACCACCTACTGGATCCCAAACTGGACCCCCATCTGGACCACCAACTGGATCCCCATCTGGACCACCAACTGGATCCCCAACTGGACCCCCATCTGGACCACCTACTGGATCCCCAACTGGACCCCCATCTGGACCACCTACTGGATCCCCAACTGGACCACCTACTGGATCTCCAACAGGACTACCAACTACTCAAGGTACTTCAGAATTTCCCTGATGTACAGCCTTGGCCAAACGTTTTGAGTATGATAATAATTACAAGCATTTCATAAGTGTCAAAGGCTATTATTGACAATTACATTAAGTACATGCAAAGAGTCAATATTGGTTGACCCTTCTTTTTCAATTCCTCTGCAATTCGCCCAGGCTGGCTGTCAATTAACTTCTGGGTCACATCCTGACAAATGGCAGCCCGTTCTTGCATAATCAATGCTCAGAGTTTATCAGAATTTGTGTGTTTTTGTCTGTCACTCGCAAAATTGCGAGTGAGCCCACATTCTTGGCGCTTGCTAGACTTTCTTGTGCACCGTGAAGCCTTCTTCACAACAATTGAACTTTTCTCCTTGAGGTTCTTGATGTTCAGATACATGGTAGATTTAGGTGTAATCTTACTAGCAGCAATATCCTTGCCTGTGAAGCCCTTTTCGTGTAACGCAATGATGACTGCACGTGTTTCCTTGCAGGTTACCATGGTTATCAGAGGAGGAAAAATGATTTCAAGACCCGCCCTCCTTTTAATGCTTCCAGTCTGTTATTCTAACTCAATCAGCATGACAGAGTGATCTCCTGCCTTGTCCTCATCAACACTCTCACCCGTGTTAACAAGAGGATCACTGACATGATGTCAGCTGGTCCTTTTGTGGCAGGGCTGAAATGCAGTGGAAATGTTTTTTTAGGCAGATTAGGTGCATTTGCAAGGCAAAGGGGGGACTTTGAAATTAATTGCAATTCATCTGATCCCTCTTCACGACATTCTGAAGTGTATGCAAATTGCCATCATAACAAACTGAGGCGGGAGACTTCGTGAAAAATGACATTAGTGTCATTCTCCAAACGTTTGGCCACGGCCGTACACCCAGGTGTGCGTTTCAGCAGTAAATCAAAACACTGCGACTTCCGAAAGCCCCCCCCCCGTAGAGGGAACAAGACATCCCGGGGGCCCTGGTATTTCAGTGGGAATCCACAGATCCAGAAGGTCAAACTGCTGTCAGCTGTTAACTGGCACAGCAATGGTACACAACAGCGGTGGTCCCGGTCACCACGACCACCACTGTTGTCGTCCTCGAGGGTCTTGGCTGGATCCCGCTCTCCCCTCCCTCCCTCCCTCCCTCCCTCTCCTCGCTCCTCTCCCCTGTCGGCGACTCTTAACGTGCTCATGGTGGATAAATGATCAGCGCTGCAATCTGCACTGTGTGTTTGTGCCGCGGGTGAACACTGGGCAATCTGCCCAAACAATTAATAGTCTTTGTAATGGGCCCGCATGCAACGGAGAGCAAACAAACACGAGAGAGGGAAAATCTTTGATTAAAGGCTGATCAGCTTTTTTTTTTTGGGGGGGGGGGTTCAAGGCACCACCGCAAGGCGAGCAATGGACTAAATCCATTTTAAGTCAAAGACGTTTTCATCACTTGAATGGCGGAGGTATTTGTTTGTACCGTGCAGGAAATGTACCGGTTAGCGGTGTACGATGGGAAAGCGCTCTAAGTGTGCACAGGGAAATATCACACAAATACAAGCAGACAAGCACTCAGCCGTTACACCGCCCACGCACACGCACACAACACGGAAGACACACGCACGAGGCGCACGTACAATGCACACACAACGCGGAACACACACGCACAACGCATACACGTTCTGAAATAATTATTAGCTTAAGTTCCAAAGCTGTGGGTCATGCTTTAAAAGCTCGTTCAACATTCATGCATTTGCCAACAGGGTGAGTTCCCGTCGCCTGTTTGAATGTGTTCCTCTAGTAGGCTACTTAACCCTGGCTGTGCCTAGCTCCACCATTAGTCAGGTACCTCTCCCACTCCACACAGTCCAGAAACAGCCCAGAAATCCACAAGCTGACGTTCTATTGTGGTACAGATCCAATCATTCCCATCATTATTTGTGTGTGTGTTTTATTATTATTTGGGAACACAATTTCATTATTTTTTGTGATTTTTTCGTGTTACAAGAACACCAAATTGCCTGAGGGGGCTGCGGTTGCAATAAAGACAAAGTGGAAATAGATTAACAACACTATTTCCATCTATAATTGTTGTGGTTGTTGTTGTTTTTGCTGTTCTATTATTGTTGAATTTCTTCTAAGCCCTTAGTCTTCTACCTGTTGTAGTACTTGTTGATTTTGCTAATCCTTCGTTTGCAGTTTTACTTGTTGTATTTTATTTGTTTTATTAATTGGGGTATTTTAGTTGTACTTATATCACTTATGATTAGCCTGGTACATAGTACTTGTATTTTACTTGTTGTATATATTGTTTTACTCGTGGCATCAAATGTAATAATTCAGTTTTACACTTGTTGGTTTTCTTGTTGTTGTACTTCCTGTTTTACCCTCATTGTAGCATTGTTTGAGGAGGCAAGCCCTATGGATTATTCGTTATGATCTGTCAACACAGTACTGTGTTTTTGCAGTGTTTCCATGACACACCAACACCAAATTGCCTGAGGGGCTACTGTTGCAATAAAGACAAATTAGAAATAGATTGCAAAAACTATTTCCATCATAACTGTATACTTTTTCTTGTTGTTTTGAGGCCCGCCAGAGTATATTTCCTGCGTGTGTGTATGTGTGTATCTGTTTTTGTGCATGTGTGTATATGCGTGTGGCACGGATATGTTGGTAGCTTACACACTGCTCCCAACTATCTTGATTTTGTTTTAGGTTCTTACAACAACACTCTACTCTGAATCTGTGAGCACACACACACACTCTCACACACACTCACACGCACTCACACACAGGTGAATACATAGATGTAACAAACCTTGTCACATGTCAGTCCATCTAGCTTTACTCGAGTGTCCCTCCCCTGCCCTCCAAAGGGTTTTGAGAGGGAGACTATGAGGGAGGAGATTTGTATTTCATCTCCGCCAACAGACAACCCAGCTCGACCAATGAGGAATGCACTTCTCACTACTGAACCAATCACAAACCACCCCCACCAAAGCAGTGGTCCAAGTAGCAAACAGGAGTGTCACCTGGAACCCGGAGGGCTTTATTTGTAGTTTTATGTAGCCAATGCGGTGCACACGTCTTCTAATGAAGGTCAGTTTTCAACCAATCGGAGGGCTACATTTCCCACATCTCCTCCTTATCAGCCAAAGAGAGCGTGACCTGGTGCCCGGGTTCCCGGGATGGTCACATAACTGTGTGTAGGACACTAAAGGACAAAGGGAAGGACTGAGAACCTGCACTCGTCTGGGGATGTGGATAAAAATACTGTGCTGACAAGTCAATTAATCAGGTTTGAGGCCCCGGCAGCAGAGGAGGCCACAGCATCCTACTGAAGGCACAGACGACCCGTCTCCTTTAAGACAAAAGCCCCCTCAGCGTTACCGCTCCGAAAAGGGTGGACGCGGAACCATGTCGTTATTGACTCTCAAACTGGCCCCCCTTGTTTAGTCCACTACGCCAACGGGTCCTGGTCAAAAGCAGTGCACTACAGAGGGCCATTTAGGGTGCAGGTGCTGTGTGTTGTTTACCGCCTTGTTGTACTAGCGGGGGGAACTGAGCTGGGACGCAACATGGCCTTTGTTTCCACAGGTTTGGGTTCCCGGCTGATGTTTCGCTGCCTCTCCCCACAATGGCGAGGCAGCGTCGGTCTTAAGTTACATTTCCGGGAATCAGATTTTGCTTTCGATTGGAAACATGAGCAAAGATCAAGCCGGAGGGAGAGGACAGTGTGAATCGGTCCCGAGGAATGAATCACCTATTCAGGTTCACAGGAAACGACGTTCTAGATCAGAAGGCTGGTGGTGTTCCGGCCAGGAACACTTTTGAAATTGTTTTGTGGGTATGGAGTTGTCTGTGTGTGTGTGTGTGTGTTTTGGCACCTGCATTTGCTTGTTTTTTTGTCGGAATACAAGTGTGCATGTGTTTTGTCTTATGTGTGTATCCACATTTTTGTGTGTATGTACCTGCATTAGTGTTTGTGTACATTCTCGTGTGCCTTCTATGGCCGTATGGGTATGTGTGTGTGTGTGTGTGCATACTGTAGCTGCCTGGCTGTTCGTCAGCCACTAGGGTCCCTTAAAGTTGACAGTGAAATAAATTAAAGAGGTTACGCTCCATAGACTGTTACTGCACCCCGTCCCTAGGAAGCTTTAATAGCACTTTTTTCTGTTAATGGACAATTTGTGAAGCTGCCCTTCAATGGATCCACAGCAGACAACGCCACAGGTCACAAATCAACACAAGTATTACATTCTGAGGCCGCAATCTAACACCTAGCTGACTGACTTAATGCAATGATGGGATCTTAACAGCCGACAAACATATTATTATGCATACGGGGTTATATAAACAACACAATTGTATAAATAACACAAATATCAAGGTTTAAAAATAAAAGTCCCCCGAGAAATGTTGCAGGGACTCCATTGCTGTCCAGTGTTAGCCGGGGATACCTCCCTCAGCTGGGTTTGAGTCTCATCCAGTTGAACCATTCAAAACGTCTCAATCAGCTGTCTTCGCCATACCGACCGTCGTCGTGTTAATACCATCGTTCCCCACTCAGAGTGATCCATTTTGGGCCACTGCCATCTCCTAAACCCCCCCCCCCCAGCACACCTCTGAAACACACACCCACCTACACACCCAAAGTGAGGTAGAGCCGGGGTAATTAAGAAATCACCCTGAGTCCAGTCTCATTTACAATAAAGGCAAAAATAGCTAATCTGCGTTTACCGCAACTTGCCTACACCGCCTCCCACTGACGGTAGAGAGGCATTACAGCGCCGTCCGATCCGCTGGCCTTCTGCCACATGCCGTTTTGGCGGCTCCAGTAAAAAAGTAGTGCGCTATCTCAGCAAACTGTGGTCTGTTTTTTAGGGCGCCATTTGGGAGGCAGGCTTTGCGCGATCCGTGTCAATAGTGCTGGTAATCCGTAAAACCAAATAGATGTTGATTCGGAGGTGTTTACCTTTGGGTTTCCGGATTTCCAGGTGACAGATGTTTTTTTATCACACCCCCCGTTCACTAAGCGATGCTCAGTGATCAGTATGCACGGCATACGAACGGGGCTCAAATTCGACCTCGCACATCACGCGAAAGCATCCTCCTTGCAGAGACGGCATCTGTGCCGCTTGCATTGCAACAGGCGACGTCACAGGCCTTCTGCACACCGTACATTTCAAAGAGCATCAATAACCCCACTCCCGGGGCAAACAGTTGACATGCATGTTAATAGCTAATTATGAATGACGGTGGATTTATTTACCTGGAAAAGCTATTAGCCTCTTAAGACCTCAAATTCCCCATCAGTGCACTGCCGTGCCCCTACATTGGGTCGGGAGGTAGTGTGTGCGTGTGTTGGTGTGTGTTCGGGGACGGGGGGGTGTTTAGGCTTGTGTGCAGTGCTTGGGCTGTGTGTTTGTGTGAGATGGGGGGCTGATAGGAGAGCATTGTGTAAGCATGTGTGTAGTGCTTGGAGGGGTTGCGAGATGGGAGTGTGTTAGTAGAGTGTTGTGTAGACTTGTTTGTAGTGCTTGGGGTGTGTGTGTGTGAGAGAGATTGGGGGTGTTAGGAGAGCATTGTGTAGACATGTGCGTAGTGTTTGGGGTGTGTGTGAGTTTGGGGGTGTTAGGAGAGCACGGTGTAGGGTGTGTGTAGTGCTTGGTGTGTGAGTGTGTGTGTGTGAGTTTGGGTTCTGTGAGGCGTGACAGTTTGCTAGCTCCAGCTCCTGTTCTGGTCCCAACGTGCCAAAAGGTGTCAACCCCAGCCAAGCCAGACCCTGACAGGGCTATTAACTGTGATCTTGACGCTCACCACCTTCCTGAACGAGGCAAAGCCAGACACGGCAAGCCGTGCTGGGGTTGGGGCAGGGGGGTTTGTTGGGGGCTAGGGTTCGGGGGGCGATGAGCGGGGTGGAGGTAGAGTTGGAAATCTTAAACACCACAGTGATTCTGTTTCCACTCCTTACTCGTGACTGATTATTTCCCTGACAGAACAGTCTTGTCAAAAACCCTTTGGAACCCGGGTGAGATATTAGAGTATTGATTTCCTAATGCGGACGCTAAACGCAGCCCGAACCTCAGGACCACTTAACACCTCCTGCCTTGCCAGGAGCCTGGGCTCTCTCCTCCCCTCCCCCGTATCTTCCTGCCTCCCGGTTCACCTGTAACCTTGACGATTGGCGTTGCCGGCGCTGGTGGGGGGAGGGCGGGGGGGGGTTCCGTGGGGGAGTTGGTAAAGAGAGAGAGACAGGAAGCCGTAGCGGTGGAGAGTTCAATTTGCGAATGCAGCCAATCTCTCCATGCTGCTCGGTTGGATTAAGGGGAGGCCCGTCCTCCGTGGGTGCCTGCGGGCCTGGCTGTCTGGTTCTCGTGTCCGGGAAGAGCCACGCTGACCACCGCTTCCTGTATCCGTCACAGCTTGACAGGTCGTTCTTATTCAGATGTCGGGCTTCTTGATTTTTCTTTCTCTCTCTCTCTCTTTCCTGCTCTCCCAAATCTAACCTTCTCCCTTTTCGGTGTTGAGGCACTCACCATCTCTTTCCCCTTCCTTGCCCGGATGTTGATGTCACACAAACACCCCTCGCTGACGCTCTTCTCTCGTGTTCTTCTTTTCCAGCTCATTTAAAGCCCGAATTGGCCGTGATGATATGCGCAATGTCCTCCGAAAATAGGCTGTCAGAACCGCCAAGCCTTTTACTGTCCTAGAAACGACCGTCGACCACTGAATGCCTACACACGTACAGTAATTCGTCGCATACATTAAAACAATGGAATGGGTAACGAGAAAAAAAACACGCCAAAGCATCAAATGGAAAAAGAGATATGTCTAAGCTACATGACAGATGGAGCATATGACTTTGTAGACACACGCACACACGCACGCACAAACACACCCACATACACACAAACACATTTAGTCAGATCTTTATCTGATTGCTTTTGATTTCATACACACAGTCAAGATTCTGACAGATGAAAGCGGAGTGTTGCACTTCAGGGCCCAGTCTGCTACTGTTATGCTATCGGGACCTGCATCTCCCATTTCCAAAAAGGCACCGTAAATATTTGATGCATCTTTCGGCGTGTCTCCGGGACTCGTCCTGGAGCTCGACGTGTGGCATTGCGGTCCCCCAGCTGTAGCTGAATGTAGATGGCCAGGCCCACCCTACGACTCACGGGCTTGTAATGTGAAAGGACTCTCCTGCCACTGGTAGAGAAGATGATCGGTTGGGCGTAAGATGGGGTACAGTGAAGGTGCGTTAAAGATTTCACGTTCATCTCAACGGTCGTATGCGTAGGATAGGCAAGGGAAAGCCAGGAAGCAAAGCGCCCACTGACGACGCTTCATTATGAAAACATTTGTATTCGGTAAAAGTGTTGGTGAGAAATAGGTAAACATTGTTGCATATCGAAGAGGTGCTCGTGAAACATAAATATTAAAACGATGTGTGCACGTATGTGAGCATGTGCCCATTGACCAATTGATGTCGAGTTTAATACCAGTAAGAGCCTTAGTTATGTTGAATTAAATACAATGTTTAACTTTAGATGCATTTTGTGCAAACAACGATTCCTGAGGTTTAACTGACTTGGTGTTATACTGTGATTACTACGTGTTCCCTTAGTTTTTCCCGGAATACATATACATATATATATATATATATATGGCTTCTGATGTTTGAGGTTACACCAACCTTGTTGTGTGGAATGATCAGCCAATGAAGCCTTAGCCAGTTGATCGAGTCATCAGGGAAAATTAAGCAGAAAGTTCCTCTCACTCAGCAGCATTTATCCGGTGGACGCCTTCAAGGGCAGCGCTAAAACAGCCTTTTGGCTGTGCACCTTGTCCAGCAACTGTATAGACGTTGACTGTCAAATGCACATTCTTAGTTGGTTAGGATTTCCCATCTCTTTCACACAACCTCCATTATTTACTCGAAATAATCCTCCTCTGCATTTCTATTTGCTGCTGCCGTTGTTCACGCCTGTGGTTTGAGCTCTGCTCACACCCTGTGAATTCCTCCTTATTGTTTCGTGATATCCAAGCTAGGCCCATTTAAAAATGCTACATTTCTGGCAGCATTTATCCAGCTGATTAAGAAGCTCAGAGATCCCATAAACGGAAAAATCTGGTCATTTGTTCTCTAAAGTTTAACAGAAAACTGTCATTGTTATTTCATGCATTTTTTTTTTCCCTCCAGGTTAGCAAGGATATACTTCAAAAGGGGCTTTCAGTTGGGTTTCAGGCTGTGTAAATACATCACAAGGATTCGTAGGAACAGGTGAAGTGTGAATGGAGTGGCTGGTAAGACTGGCAAGCCCTCAAAAGCAGCTACAATTTATAAAACACCGTAACTGCTACCAGAACCGGTTGTAGGGACCCAATACCCACAGAAAACAGACGCATGAATAGAGGAGTGATGGGTTTGGTGTCAGACTTGAAAGAAGAGGAGGAGGTGCTTTGTCTCTGTCCTCTCCCTAGTTTGGCTTGCTCCCAATGCACCTCACATGCTCCTCTTTTATAGGGAGAGCCACTGGTGTGTTCAGTCACCTTTCACCCGGTAACAACAGCCTGAAGGACTTCCACGTTGCACGGCAACCAGCATGGCTTTATTATTTCCAGTAAAAATGATTTCATTGTAGTTCACTGAATTTCTATGAAACATGTTATTTGCACAGACACACGTGTCCAGGTCCGGCATGCTGCTGTCGTCTCAGAGGTCGTGACCCCGTCATGACCTCTGGCCCGTGCAATCATGGAAACCTTACGGTAAAAACATGCCCAACCTTTTTAAAAGAAGCCAGAACATGTTAACACAGTTTTATTTCCTCTCTAAGCACTTGGTAAAACAGTCTCTCCTCATTCTTTATTTTTCTACTATCATGCTCTGTCACTTCTCTTAGCGCAGTCTCTCTGACCACAGTCTCTCTGACCACAGTCTCTCTGACCACTGTCTCTCTGACCACTGTCTCTCTGACCCCTGTCTCTCAGACCACTGTCTCTGAGACCACTGTCTCTCTGACCTTCTTATTGGTAAGCCATACAATGTATTGTCTGGCGAGAACCTCATCTCCAAAACAAACACTTTTATTACGAAATTGTTGGGGGGCATTTGGTTCTCATTAACTAACATACAGTTCAGAATTTTATTTTGCATAACTGTTCTCATGTCCTAAAGTAATAAAAATGTTGCACTACATGTCTGCTGTCAATACATGTAGAACGTCATTTTGGCAAAAACGTTTTAATCAGAGAGCAACAATACAGTATCCTGTTACTCAGTAATTGCCTTTTCCAGATGCATGCAGGTGGCGTGGTAGGAGCTCAGCAATGCAGATGGATGTGGGCGAGATTCCCACATGTGAAAATATATGCACTCACTGCGATAATGCACCCTGGATAAGAGCGTACCTGTCTTAAACGTCCACCTGATAGATACATTTAAGTGGTTTCCGTTTAATGAAAGACACATTTTTGTAATTTAGCTAACCCTTTTATCCAGAGCAACTTACATACATTATTTATTGCGTGCAGCCTATAGTACTTAACCAATTGTTGTAAAAATAAGTTATAAATTACATTGTAGAGGGAACGGATGAACCGAATGGAAGCTGGGGATGATTGGGCTGTGATCATTTCACTGCCCTGGGGCATTGGGATGTGATCATTTGACCAGAGGGTAGAGCGCCCCCTACTGGCCCCCCAACACCACTTCAAGCTGCCGCTGGTGTACCATGCTGGGTCTGACCAGGACCACCCCTGCATAGCTTCAGATGTCAGCCAGCAGTGGGACTCAAGGAGGTTAGAGTGGTTGCTGGCTCAAATCATCTTCTGTGTGTTCATGTAAAGCACTGGCCCATATCGCTGATGCTTTGTTGCAAAATAGAAATATCAGTATATGATTTATTCTTCAACTCGCCGCTAACAATTTGTCCTGATAAAACAGGGCTTGGAGGTTGCAAATAACAACCTCAAATGCTCTATATTGTCTCAAGCCAGCTGATAGGCTTACTCCCGCAGTCGTGCCCTTTAAGACTTGGCGCTCTAGTAAATTGAGACCATATGTATCCAAGCAGTCAGAAAACGTTTAAGTGAACTCTCATAAACAAGGTCCGTTGTATAATTTGACAAATACTATTCGTAAATATCTATGTATTTGAAAATAAAACACTTTAAATTGTATCGACCAAATGTGGACAATCTATGACAATTGTGAGCTGAGAAGTCTGTTTCTTTTCATCGTCGTTTCCGTGGTGCATTCTGGGACTCTCTGGTAGGTGTGGTCTAGTACCTGTGGCCACACCCTCTAATCCCAGTGGGGCGTGGCCAGGCCTAAAAGACTAGTATCTTCGGAAGGACATGGAGCAAATGAAAGCTGTGTAATTGAAGTGACCCTGATCCCCCCCCCCCCCCGGATGTCTCACTCTGCCTGAGATAGATTGTCAAACCCCAAACTCCCCCTGCTCATTTGCCGTTGTGCACGACCGTATCCAAGAGGCAGCAACACCAGAGAGGAATTCACAAAATTCACGTAATAGACAATGTGTGTGTGTGTGTTTGTATGTGTGTGCACGCGTACGTGTGTGTGTGTGTGTCTGTGCATGTGAATTGTATGTACACATTCGAGTCTCCGTCTCTCCATACGTGGGTGCATGTGTGAACGCGCTACCGAGAAAATGGGTAAGCAGTCTCTCCAGGACATCTGTCATTTCATAAGTGAATTATTTGCAATCTGTTCTGCTCTCGTACTGCGAGGCGAATTCAAAGTGGAGAGAGGCAGAGAGGATTCACTCAATGCTGCTATGTTTTCTAGTCTTTTAGCAGTTACTTGAAGCTGTCAGGAGCCTGCTGCTCAAGTCCTTGTTATGGACCACCTGTTCCATCTGCCGCTCAGTCCATTGTCATTTTTTCTTGGAGCCACGCAGAACCGAACTCCGGGAGGGAAAGAGAGGAGGAGGAGAAGAAGTGGAAGTGGGGAGGATTTCTAGGGATTGTTTTTCAGGCATGTCCTGGGTTTGTGACTACCGTTTGCTCCCTGATATGTATGATTTATGGCATTGCGATCATCCGCGCTGTCTTCAGTGTACCACGCAAGCTCCCACAGCTCAGCATTAATTAACGCACGCAATAAAGCATTGCGTACGTCAAACACCCACCTGCGTTTGACGTCTAATATGTCGTAAAGACGCAAAACCCTCGCCCATTGCAATACCCTAGCCTTGTTAAAACAAAAGCAGTGCGATGGTGACCGTTTCCAGTCCTACATGTAACTACTGAGAAAATTAATTACACAATTACTGGGTAAACGTTTCGCAGCCTTCGTGAAATACCTTAAATCACCAGTTCATTACCGTGTAAACACCGACGTCCCCGCTAGGTTGTAAAAAGGGCCTCCATTATGTCCCGCGGTGATACTGCAAAGGACCGGCTGCATGGTTACCAACGAGGCGCTGGCCCGGACCTCACTCCAGCAGCTCCGCGGCGGGGAAGCGGATGTCCTCCTCAGGCTGTCTTGTTCGCTCCCCGGGCACCGCGGAGGTTACGGAGCCGTCACTCCAGCGTTCGTGCATCGCCTCCCTGAACTCTGCCGAGGAGTGCGTCCCCCCGCCCAGCCAGGCCGCCCCGCGGGCCGAGAGGAGAAGGGAGGACACAATCTGTGGGAGCCTAAATGAATCCTCTCCTCCACCTGGGGTGGTGTCAACGAGCGATGCCCGGTGAGCAGCGAGGACCCCACCCTTCCCCAACCCCCACCCCCCCCAACCCTCCCCCAACCCCCCCCCCCCCTCGTATCACCTGCTAATTGAAATCCAATGACGTGTGAAAGAGCCCCTGTTAAAACAGTCACAATCAACAGGGCCGGTGCATGATGGGTATCATTTCATTCTGATGTCTCCCCCGCTTGTTGTAGAGCCATTGAAGCCAATTATGGGGTGAGATTGCGTTTCACGGGGGGGGGGGGGGGGGGGGGGGGGGGGGGGGGGGGGGGGGGGGGGGGGGGGGGGGGGGGGGGGGGACCTGTATGCTGAATACCGGAGCGGTCTGTTTAGAAAGAGGCAATGCATGTTTCAGAATGACGGGGAAGATAAAAGTTTAAAGAATAACACGTCCTGTGTTGCTTATGAGCCGTCTGGTAAATGTTACAGTGGGATCTGATTCTAGTAGACCAGACACCGCTTCTCTGGATACACAGGTAGCACTGGACTGTCCTTTCATCCAATTAGGGTTGTGTATGTAAAATACATGCTTACAATTACTTCCACACTGTGCAACACAAGGCCCCAGTGACGGCTCAGGGAATGAAATGACTAAAGTCATATTCTGTGATGAACACTGTGACGTATTAGACACGATTATTCAAATGTTTTATTGAAATGACTGCGTGGGGAACATTAAAACAAGTGGTATTGGTAAATGATGTCCCTTTCAAATGTATTTTGTTGAATTTGAACTTCACGGGAGAGAGGAAAGATCACAGCTGTGCTGTAGCACATTTAAATGTCTCTTCAAGACAACGTATGCTTGGCAATTGGGTACATCAATAAAACGTTTGCAGTAGCGATGTGGTTCATTGAAATGACACGCAGCATATGGTCACACTGTTGAGCACACACAGTTTCTCCGTCGCCACAGACCGACGTACGAGGCTCTCGCACAAGGCTTTCCCTAATGGTTGTGTTGCTGTGTTGCCGTGGGCAGTCTGTCAATGTTCCTCTTGTGTGACAGACCGACGTACGAGGGTCTCACTCACAGCATCTCTCATGGCTGTGTTGTTGTGTGCTGTGTGTTGTTGTTTGTTGTGCACTGTGTCCCACAAGCGCTACCAAAGGTTTGTCTCCATCAAATATAGAACCGGGTCATAACGCGTTCTGCCGTACCCAATACATCCACATGACCAACGTACACAAGGACATCGCTGAGACTGGCAGCTAATTGAGTCGGAAATGACAGAATGTGTGTGATGCACAACCCCAAAGACTTAGAAGTGGCTTTAACTGAGTGTGGATAACGCCAGGTAGATTTCTGACTAAAGACAAGATGGTTCTAAAGCCTGGTGAGTAAACCATCCTCTTGTGCCAGCTTCCATGCCAGTGTCTCATGGGCTACACAGCGGCAGGCTGTGTTGTCGGTTCAAATCCCCAAACCGACAAGGTGAAAGTCCCCGGCCATTCTGTACCTGAGCAAGACAGTTAAACCTAATTGCTTTGAGGTTGTGGCTGTGAAGAAGAATGTGTTGTCAGCCCACTTGACTGGTACCAACAAAACACACACTTAACGGGGAAAACAAACTCCCGTTATCCGGTCTCAGTGTGATGGATGATGACGGTCTTTGTGTCACAGATCATTTATTATCTTAATCTACAAGAAAAAGGGGTTTATGTTTTCCTTTTTCAAATGTTTCCCTTGCTGTTTTATATGTGCTGTCACAGCTTTTCCACTGACGTTTAGACAGTCAACAGTCAGACCGACAGTCTCACCCACTGGTACATCCACTCTAATCAGAATGAGATTCCTTCCACAAGAAATATGGGAGCTGTGATTGGTTGTAACATGGTTGACGATAAAAAAAAAGCACAACAAGCTTTTAATAACCAACTCAACATTGTGTGAGACTGTGTGATTGTTTTGCCGGTGTAGCCCATGTTTTTTTTATGACCATCTCCAGCTTTCACGCAAAAGCAAAAATAAATCATGGTTAGCAACTCCCAGGGTCTGAACATCATTGATGGAAATCTGACGATTGCTTTCCTATTTCGCTCTTGGAGAGAACAGCCCCAAGCTTCAGATCTTAACGTAACAGAATGGTTTTGTAAAGACAGGAAAATCAAAGGGCGTTCATACAATTTTACTGTGAAGCTAACATTTTTATTTGACCACCTGTGCAAGATATGAAAGGATTTAAGTTGTATTCACCGTTCTCATGCCTCCCTACACCTAATCTACTACTAACAACCTACTACTGCTTTCGACAGATACATATTTTTTTGCATTGTGTAAAGAAACTGCATGATCATTCTGGTTGTAATACCCTGCTGATAAAGACCCATGAATGAGAGAACAGGAGACTAGAGAAACGTACCCATCAGCTTTGTAATTCGTTTTTTATACTACACACACGACTTGCCACTTGATATTGCGGAGGAAGTCGGCCTCTTAAAGGTTCTAGATTACTTTGATGAAGACAAACAGTAAGTAATAACATTTAATTACCATAGAGGAGTGTGTTACATCTGAATGTAACAATTAACATAAAGGTTTCATTAACCACTCTGATTCACGTCACAGACTTAAACCAACAGGCTCTCCAGTCCTGAAAACAAAGGGATATTTGTTTGAGCTCTGCGTGTTTACATTGGCTGCCCCCAAACATATTATAGCTGGATTCTGGGAACAATTGTCTCCAGAAATATCTTACTGGACTGCGACTGTACTGTACTGTACAGGTCAATGCAGACACAGGGATACATATGTATTTTGTGTGTGTGTGTGTGAGAGAGTGACATTTTTACCACAAGGTCAGGTTCAAACATTCTTACCCGCACACACACACAGACGCACACAGTCCCACACACACACACACAAGAGATGGCACAATAACCACACTATGGATGTAGACCTGTCATGCAAAGTCAGACATTTTTGGGAAGAAAGAACCTCTGCCAAGACTGATTCAGTATAGATAAATAGACAATAGAAATGTATGTATGTATGTACTATACGTGGCTGCACAGGAAAGTGGCACTCAATGTTGTTTTCGGGCCTGTCACAATTCACATGACGTCTTAGAGGCACTCCAGTCATTTCCAGAGTCTCCATGTGAAATCCTATGTAGGAGGCCTGGCTAATCAATGGATGAGCCAACTGCCTGTTTGCTAACTAGCTTTCTCTACTTGCTTTGATGCATTCAAGACTGACAACTGTGCTGTTAATCCGATGATAATTAACTACCACCAAATGTTGCCCCCTCAGCCCCTCTCTCCCTCAGCATCCTTCTGATTGCACCCAGCATCTCAGCCTCACACACACACACACACACACACAGCAACAGCCCCTCCCCCACCTGGCAACAGCCCCAGTTGCCCCTCGCTCGGTTCCCGGATAGAACAAAAGAGGGACCGCTAACTCACTTCAGTCAGAAAAACTTTTAGCTTCCGTAAGACACGGTTCCTCCCATCAGATAACATTGTGCCTGGTTTTTGGTTTGATCTTAGAGACTTGACAAGACAGCTAGTAGAGGCGGGATTTCTTGACCCTTTTCCCCAAAAAAACATACTTTTACCAAACTACAGATGACAAGCAATCAGATGAGCCTCCCTGAAGTGGTCTTGGACAGTTTGTGCTGAAATGTGTCTGTTTTGTAAACCCATAGTTTCACTGGCTGTCCGGGTGGATGGTCTGAGACAATGGTGCAGGTGAAGTTGTCGTATGTGGAGGTCCTGGACTGGCTTGGTTACATGTCGTATATTATTGTCAAAGAAATGTACATTTAAATTCTTCAACAGTTCTCGTGGACATTCCTGGAGTCTGCAGCAGCACATGTACTTTGTACTTGTAAAGACACATATCTCAACATCAACTGTCTCAAGCTCACTGAGAGATGCCGCAATGAAGCATGGCTTTTATCACAAAACTTGGGTGAGTGAAAAAAAAGTATAAGTGAAAGGCACATTTTTGGCTCTACTTCAAACCCTGAGCCCAATCATCCACTCAAACCCCCAACTTTAACCCACCTTAAGCCTAAACTTAATTCAAACCCCATGAACGTGAAATGTGTTTTCTTCCTGGGGCGCGCGCACACACATTCACACATTCAGGACACACATTTCTCCACCTCAAATTCAGGAGGCGCCACTTCAGCTACACGCAGGGAAGCATCCGACAGACACGCAGCTGTACGTACGGCCACCGTCATGTCTGAGGACAGAAAGAAGTTTTGACTCGGCAGCAGATGTCTCTGGGACGACACAGTCTTCTGCCCTGCCACTCCTCTGACGCACGCTGGGAGCCAGCGAGACGAAGACGGGGGACGGGGGGGCTGAGGAAGGCTCACAGATGGCGGGGTATCTGAGGCGGTTTGATCAGCAGAGGCGGCAGGCATGTAGGTATCAATGCTACAGGTGTCCTGGGAGCAGACGATACCTTAAAGACGACTTCTGTTCCAGTGTATCCCCGCGGAGACGAAGAAGAGACGTGAAGAGGCGACATGGGAAGAAGGGGGGGAGGGTGGGGGGTGAGAAAGTGAAAGAGATTGGAAGTGCGCCAGGAAAGAGAACGTGAGACATGAAGCCTTCGCAGCTTTCAGACGGGGGGGGGGGGGGAATAGAACAGCGTGTGACTGAAGACAATTCAAATCTCTATGGTCTCCTGTGACTACAGCTGGGCTTGGAAAAACGGAGCGGGTGTCAGGGAACTGAAACTGTCTGTGGTTTGAGTGCCGCCCCCACGTAAAGCCGTGCGTTAAGGCGACCCCGTCACATGAGCGCACGGCCGCACAAACACCGTAGCCCACCGCAAATGCAACCAGCGTGTCTCTTGCCCCCAGTCCTCGGCTCACCCGTCAACAGGGGAGGAAAATAAATACGCCGGAGAGGTAGGGGCAAAGGACGGGCCCGGAGATGGCCCGGCACCGAGAGGAGGTTTGATCGATGGGAGGACGAGGAGCACCGTATCGATCCAGTCAGCGAGTTACGGCCGTTAGAGGAATGAGTATCGCAGAGCTCGGACTTGTTGATTAACTGAGGCGGGCCGGGTCGCTTGTCGGCTGCAGTACGTTAAGGTGATGTACATGGATCGGCCTGTGAGGGAACCATGGATCGCTGTGCTCTGCATGATGACAAATGAAAGCCAGAACCCTGAAAGGAGAAAAAAGGGAGAAGTGTTCCGAGTGAAGGCGACAGGAGGCGAATCTACCATGGTGTGGTATACGGTGTCCCGACTGAGCTCGTGGGGAAGGTTGTCACACATAAAACACACACTCACAAACACTTGTAAACTGGCATAAAACACACAGACACACACATTAAACATGTACACAAAAAAGCACACACACACACATACACACACAAACGCATAAAAGAACACCCGCACACAAACACAAAAAGAACACACACACTGAGGTCTAAAGCACTACCTTTCACTATTGCCTTGTTATACAGTGGCAAACCCTGAGTCATCTTTTGGGGGCGACACTGGGTGGAATAGTTTTGTGACCATGTTGCTTTCGCAACTGTTGTGCTTCACGCTGTCACTCAAAATAATCCAGGCCGGGTGGGGCCTGTGAGCTAAATCAGCTCTGTGACTAAATACGTGCAGATCAGATTCTGTCACGTCGCCCCTCTGGTTGGTTTACCGTTCGCAAAGGCCAGTGATGATTTGAAACGGGGAAGCGTGTGAAGACAACGAGAGCAGTGCAGCTAGCTGATGCCTCAGAAACGGCTACAGCAAAACGTGGCGTTTGTCTCGTGGCAGAGGAAGACCGTCGCGGGGCGTTCTTTGCGGGTTCCTGCGTTGCATTTGGGAACGATGTTCATGACGTTTTGTCCCAACAAGAACTGCTTGTCAGAGTCGGCCGCGACCAGCGAACGTTGCCCACACACACACACATCCAGATGACGCGCTCGCGAAAGTTTGCGGAGACGCCACAGTGTGATTGAAGCCGTGCGGCAACACATTGCACGCAGATTCCCCAGAGGCATGATGCACGCTGCCGCCTTAGAGACACCCACATGCTTGTGGGTAGTTGTGTTCACGTGTGTGTGTGCCTCTGTGTGTACAGGTTTTGTGGGTGTGCTTGTGTTTGCTTGTTTTTGTGTGTGCGCCCGCAGCTCTTGGTGACAGCGACACAGGCAGAAAGGAAGGGATCAAGTGGAACACTCAAAGAGACTCACCGATAGTGACAGAAGGAGGGAGGGGGAGAGGGGGAGATGGAGGAAGGGAGGGGGAGATGGAGGAAGGGAGGGAGAGATGGAGGAAGGGAGGGAGGGGGAGATGGAGGGAATGAGGGAAATATAGAGGAAGGGAGGAAGGGATAAGTGGAGTGAAGGTGGAAGAGATGGAGGAGGGAGAGGTGGAGGATGAGAAAGAGAGAGGGAGGGAGGGAGAGATGAGGGAGGGAAGGAGGGGCAATTTTTAAGTCGGTAACTCCCAGAGGTGACCAGTCCATCTGCAGCGAGAACACAGATGGTTTTCTTGTTCCCGGATCGGAACCAGAGGAAAGCCGGCTTCAAAGACGACGAACTAGAGACGCATCTGAAACAGGGTTCTGATCAAGGGTTGTGGGCTATATTTAGGGACCGGGGCATCAGTACGAAAGCACACTGGGTTTTATGGGAGTGCGTAACAAAGGATGAGACAGGAGGATGAGGTTGTGTTGACGATACGAATGAGGGTACCTGTTCAGAAACCTAGTGGGCATCCATAACGAAAAGTGGCTAATCCGGCTGACAGTTCATTTTCATTTAACCTCGGAACCATCCGTCAGAACCGGATGGATGTCTTGCGAGAGGTAATTATGTAGATGCTTTATATTTTAACATCCGTAAAGACGGACAGGCTAGTTCCACACAAACCTCCACACACACCTACACACACCTACCACACACACACACACTTAGCTCATAGCATCCATTCACCAACAGCTCCATTACCGCACCACAGGTTCGTAACATTATGATGATCGATGGCACACGAGACGAGTCACCTTCATGCCAACCAGTGTGTGTTCAGCCCTCAGGCAAAGTAATAAGCTGAGCAAAACTCTGTGACAAAAGGACGGTAAGCATCTCTCCTCCCACCTTCACCTTCTGATCTTCCCTGCACTGCCCAAGGAGTTACCACCGTACCCCAACGTTCAAAGGTTTTGGGGTCAATAGAAATGTTCTTGTTTTCAATGACAACACACATGATGAATTGGCTTGATTAGTACTTATTAGATACCACACGGTCAGGCTGCTCCAACAACAGCACAGTTGGGCTGAGATCCTATGACTGTGCCGGGCACTCCATTATAGACAGAAAACCAGCTTACCGCTTCTTCCATTAGCAGTTCTTGCTGTTGTAGGAGGAAACTGACTCCAATCAAGTGCCGTCCACGGGGTATAGAATGGAGTTGCAAAATGGAGTGATATTCTTCAAGATTCCTTTCACCCTGTACAAAACACCAACAAAGTACCCCCAGACCAACACATTGCCTCCACCATGCTTGACAGATGGTGTCATGCACTCCTCTGGCATCTTTTCATTTGGAATGGTGTCTAACAAATTGTTTGTGATCCAAAAACCATTAACAAGATTTGTCTGTACATAATATATTTTTTGCAATATTACGATCTAATATCTATGTTACTTTGTTATTAGTTAATTTTTATTGGCCTGTCTGAGATTGCAACCTTGCAACTTTGCCTAGAAGGACAGCATCCTGGAGGTACTATTTATTATTGGTACTATTTAATTAAGCTCCCAGTTGAGGACCTGTGAGGTGTAAATTTCTCAAGCTAGACACTTAAGTGTATTTGTCCTCTGGCTCAGTTGTGCATGAGGTCCTCCCACTCTTCGTTCTGTTCTGGTCAGAGTCAGTTTGCAAGGATTGTAGTAGAACCCATAAATGCTGATGCTCCAGATAATCAACTAGTCTAAAGAAGGCCAGTTGTATTGCTCCTTTAATCAGAACTAGAGTTTTCAGCTATGCTAACATTATTACAGAAGGGTAAAGATATTCTTTAGAAAATCAGCTGATTCCAGTTAAAATAGTAATTTACTATATTATCAATGTCTATTCTGTATTTCCAAAGAATTTGATATTATTTTATTGGACAAAAAATTTGCTTTCTTTTGAAACAAGGAACTTTCTAAACAACCCCAAACTTATAAACAATAGTGTACAAGGCTACACCACTGCAATTTTACTGAGATAGGATGGTCAATATTACCCATGGGAAGTTAACTCTACTGGCATATGAAATAAATTAATTTGACTGCTTAATTAGAAGTGCAGAAAGCACATTATCCCAAGTCAAAATGTGGCTTTGTGGATTACAGCACATTGCGCCACTATAGCGACTATTAGCAGCATCCTACAATGCAAACATTTCTGGTAACAGTCCTGCTGTTAATTGGATGGTTTTAGGGCTGCATTCCGATGTGATTCATTATCCCAGTGGACGAAGAAGAGACGTCCCCATTGAAATTCTAAATGAGACGAGGCATTGGAGACGGAAGAAGAGTCTGGATCCGCAGTAGTCAGGGGTATCTCGTTTCAAACCCTGAAGTTGTTTAAAGGAATGTAGTCTGTAGGTCAAGCCTGCAGAGGCACTGTGTCAGTGAACACAAGGCTCTCTCAAGACCCGTCCACACTCCTCCAGATCTCCTCTTCACAGGAGAGGTGAGGCACGGAGAGGAGTCACTCCGAGGCTGACCGCATGGAATTACGGCAATCCAATAAAACCGCTCCGTGCCGCTTCCTCTAGGAGGAGGCTGGCAGAAACAAACGAGGAGCATGATACCGCGGAGGACGCTAATGGCCTTTGTATGCCAGAAATAGCATTTTAGAGCTTTAGACCCCCACTCTCACCCTCACTCTTGTATCAAATTAATGTTTTGCCAGCTAGAGGACTGGAATTGCATGTTTTAATCATAACAGCTTAGCTGTAATGCAGGGCACTAAAAATTCCATCACAGCTCAACAGGGTTTGATGGAAGTGTTGACAATCTGGGCACGTGGTGTTTTCCAATGAGTGTTGCTGAGAAAGGAGATTCAGCTGGATGGGTTTTTGTTGTTCTGTTCAATTTGCCGGTCATTTAGCTCAACAAAGAGACTCAAAGATCCTTGAGAATGATAACATATCAATACAGTCAATAAAGTTCACAGGTGCAGAGTATATTACATGAATAGTAATCCAATAGACTGTTCAGCACACAACACTGTTATTCTGCTCACAAAATGTGTGTCTCCGTGTGTGTGTGTATTGGTATACCAATTTAGTTGGGGAACCGCAAGACCACATGTTTTAGGGACATTAAAACAACAAATCTTTTGCATTAGGTGAATATTTTACTGGTCTTAGAATTTAAACATTAATGTTTTGTTTAATGGTTTAGAATGGGGTTGAAGTTAAGGGTTTGAGGGTAAGGTTAAGTTTAGGGTTAGAGATTAGAGATTTTTTAAATATTAATTTTTACAATTCTTTTCGCTAGGTAACAGTTAGTCTTTTTATACCTATATGTACACACTATACATCTGGAAACGAAGAGGAAACGATTGAATCAATTGTCACCTTCTTTGTTTTATTAATTTAAAATAGCAATGACCTTTTTCAAACTATAGCATCAAAAATAGCCCTAAAAACCATCTACACATCACTGGTGAGATATGGGATACGTTATTAGCTTCTAAAATTAATACAAATGTCTTCAATTCGGAAATCCATACCAGAATCCTTATGCGCCGGGAAGCAAGACATTCATATGATATGTTATCAGCTTACAGAGGACTTTCTAACCCCTTTTAATGCTTTGTTCACCTATTCATATAACAGCGCGGGGCAAGTAATGGAGAACACCCTGTCTTCACACCTTTCATCACCATAAATATTACGTAAAAAATATGGCGCCGGACTGGAGTTCAACCAACATCCACAACCAATTTCCTGTGATGATCACCAAATAAATTGTACAACCTTTTATTAAGGATGTCATATATGGGGCGATGGGGCTCGGTGTACAGTAATTGGTTTTAATCAACTCAACGAGGACATCGAAACAAACCGCGGTCCGGGAAGCTGATTGGCCGAGACATCCCGCGGCCCACGCAGTGAATGGAATGAGACAGGAGCCATGGCCCGTACTCCTCACCACAACCTTATATCATATCACCGCTCCCCTGTATCTGTCGCGCCGCATGACAGTGAAGGGGTCAAATCTATTAGAGGTTGTCCACCTTCGCCGGGGAGACTTAGCGCCGCCTCAGCCCTTCACAAGGCTGCGCGGGGAGACGCACATGGCTCTGCGTGTCAGCTGACACCGGGTCATGTAGTGTCACAGCTCTTTGTGTCTCGCGCGCTCTACCCCGAGCCCAGATAGGAGGTGACAGCCGTTTGACAAGTGAGTGTGAGCGGGTCAGAGAATGAGAGAGAGCAGTAGGGACAGAGGATATTCATGCGGTGTGACCCAGTCCAATGCGCTGTACCGCGTGTGTGTGTGACCGTGTGTCGCTGATATGCATCAGCATCCGCATGATCTAATAACTGATGTCAAAGGTGTTTGACTTGGGATGAAAGATGTACAGGTGCTGTCCTCCTCCCAAGTCTGGGAGGGGTGTCGAGGCCCTCTGTCTTAATCGTTTCTGGGAGTGCAGTCCAAATCTCATTTCGGCACTCGCTGATTGCATTGCTACATTTTGGTTAAGCTAGGCAGGGCTGCCCAATCCAGTTCCTGGAGATCTACTGTCCTGTCGGTTTTCCCTCAAACTCTATTTTAGCACACCTGATTCTTATAATTGGGTGGATGAAAGGTTTAATCAGGTTAGTCACAAATGGGGTTGAAGAGAAAACCTATAGGACAGTAGATCTCCAGGAACTGGATTGGGCAGCCCTGAGCTAGGGCAACGGCAGAGGGTTAAGGTAGGTAGGTAACGGTTAAGCTAGGGCAACGGCAG
>JACXGK010001283.1:0-31768 GCA_016801125.1 Novumbra hubbsi | reverse complement strand
TTACCATCAAACATTTCCGTGTTCTTTTAGGATGATTCTCAATGTCACTGAATAGGGGATCAAATGGTCAAGTATAGTATTAGATGTTTGTCTACTAGACTAGCATTCACCAGGGAGATCTATGTGCAAAACACGGAAGTCAGTTGACAATTCATCTTTGTTAATTAGCTCCATTGCTCACCTGTTGTTCAACACTATTTTGAAGGCTAGAAGGATGAACTCAGAACACAGGAGTTCACGTGGTTGGGATCCCAGTCCTTGACGCTCGTCTCCTGTTTGGAAATCAAACATAGGTGCAAGACGTGAATGTCCGATCTCTACCGTTTCTTTTCCGATCAACGTTTTGTCGTTGCGGTGTGGGATCTGGAGAAGCAGTAGGTTCCCTGGTCCATTTAGCTCCGGGTCCAGACCCAAGTCAGGCAGTCCAAGCTGTATAAGTACACTGGGACCCATGACCACGCATGGAAGATTTCCAATGGCCCCCTAGATAAGGCAGACACATGCTGGGCCCCCTAGTCTTGTCAACAACTCTTTACATTGAACATTGTTGTAGGCCCCATTGCCCAGGGGCCTATGAAGTTGTAAGCACGCCACTGTCCAAACTGTTGGTGGTTATATGTTAATGTTCCACCACATTAAGGTAAACATAAGGATCCCAACCTGTGGAAATAGCTATGGTAGGGGATTCTATACTATATTTAGGATTGTCTTTCTATAAAATACTGCAATTGACAAATGGATGAAAGTTGCATGTAAAGAGCTTTTGTGTCTATGTCTTATGCCAAACCCAGACATTCAATAGCAATATGAGATTGAAAATAAAATTCCATGAGCACCTCCCTGTGAACAAAGCATTATTTAATCTAAATGTATTCATTCTTTGATCGCTTTAGATCAATATCCATTCAGGTCAAATATAATGGATTTCTATAATACTGCTGTTATTTTCTTCTCCCTGCCTAAATGAATCCTCAGACATTTCAGAACATGAGCAGAATTAATGTGGTTGATGTTGGGTGGAGATTGTGAAAGATCCAGTAGACCTATGAAAAAGACCAGCAGATTGACTGTCCCAGAGTTGTCTCAGGACTTAACAGTACAAGCACACAAATAATAAAGGATGTCAATAATTACAGGTGCCATTAATTGTTCTCATGTACAACTTTGACATATTTAGGTGTCCTTATGAATAGATTCACCGATATATACTGTATACCAACATAGTCATTTTCATTCAGAAACACAGATATAGCTGGCCAAAGCCACACCTGACCAGGATTACCATGACAAAGACAGTAGGGAAAACCTCATATTTGATGATTTGACAAGAGACTGTTAAGCCTTAGCATTGTCCTGATCCAGTGCTCCTATGTCCTGATCCTGTGCCCCTATGTCCTGATCCTGTGCCCCTATGTCCTGATCCTGTGCCCCAATGTCCTGATCCTGTGCCCCTATGTCCTGATCCTGTGCTCCTATGTCCTGATCCAGTGCTCCTATGTCCTGATCCTGTGCCCCTATGTCCTGATCCTGTGCCCCTATGTCCTGATCCTGTGCTCCTATGTCCTGATCCAGTGCCCCTATGTTCTGATCCAGTGCTCCAATGTCCTGATCCTGTGCTCCTATGTCCTGATCCAGTGCCCCTATGTCCTGATCCAGTTCTCCTATGTCCTGATCCTGTGCTCCTATGTCCAGATCCAGTGCCCCTATGTCCTCATCCAGTGCTCCTGTGTCCTGATCCTGTGCTCCTATGTCCTGATCCTGTGCTCCTATGTCCTGATCCTGTGCTCCTATGTCCTGATCCTGTGCTCCTATGTCCTGATCCTGTGCTCCTATGTCCTGATCCTGTGCTCCTATTTCCTGATCCGGACCCTGCGCTCTCTTCATCATATAGCCAGGCATGGGCAATCGATTAAGGCCCAGATACAGAAACTACACACAGATTCAGCTCACCAACAAACTAAATATTTTTGGGAGTCTCGTCGAGGAGTTTGTTGTACGTGTATATGACCATTGAAAATGTAACTAAACCACCAGCCTTGGATGAACAGCTCAGCCACACCGTGCATATATAGCATCGATACCTGGGGTAACTATTAAGCACTACCGGTCCAGCCCACCGTCTAATTCAACCCTTTTTACTGTTCTCTGCCTCCGACTTACACCATCAGGTGCTGCTGGGGGTCAGAAGCTACTGTGTTAAATATTAACACCATTCATCCCACCCAAAGACACTCCTGAGGGGCTCATTGGCTCAAAACGACACTAATTAGCCAAAAGGTGATTTTTTATGTGTTTTTCCCTCCCTTCGTCTCCTCCTTCTCCTCCATCTCCACTCGCTGGAGGCGGCAGGGATGGAGGTGAGTTGGTAGAAAGTCAGGCGTGGAGTACATTAGGGATGGCCGGTGTTAAGCGCTGACCCTGCCTTGTCAGGCTAATAGGTAGGTGGCTGGGCCAGACTGAGCGGAGAGATGCACGCTGACACACCCTCACACACACAGTGTTGTGGAGCCTGTTCCAGGCTGATGCTGCAACCAGCCGTGAGTGCCGAGCAGTTCTGGTGGCAAATCCATTCAGCATATTATATTAAATACTAACTTTGGGTAGATGTTCTGTACTCCACCTGATATCTCCGGTTCCTAATGTGTTCTCCCTCCCCGTTCCGCTATATGCCGAGTCGGGTCTCCACTTGATGAGGGAGTGGGACATGGGTTCACCGTCATGCGTAAAACATGCCAGTTATAACAGTCTGACCTAGGTGTTTTAAATGTGAGCATACATGATACGGGAAGGAATAAAAGCGTATGTATGTTTAAAGCGGAGCCATTTGAACCCTCCAGAAAATAACTGGAGTTGACAACCCCACTTGCCAAGCTGTCATTCCTTAAATGATTGATCTTATCTTTGTGGTTGTAACATATCTGGCGGCTTACAGCTTCATAAACCATGATGGGAAATCATAAAAAATGAAAATTAAACTCTCATACTAGTCCGTAGTTGGCTGAGCAGTTGGGGTGTGTATGCAAATGAGAGTATGTGCGTGTGCACTCTTCCTTCCATAAGTGTGTGCGTGCAAGTTTGTGTTCATTTATAGGAAAAGCTGTATATGCCTTGGAGAGTGCATGACAGATGCAGCAAAGCATCTTGGGGAAGAAAAAAGCGGGTTGTCAACTGACATGAGATGGAACGGCCGTTTCCACGGCTCGCCCCGTAAAGAAAAATGACCCCTGGCTATGGCAGCGATTGCCATAGATTGTTTTTATACTAAATTCTTGTTGGATAATAATACTAATTTGGAGTTCCAATAGACCTTAAAAAGGTTTCCTGTATTTAATAACTACTGTCATGTAGTATATCTCGTCCATGTGTAAAACTATCCCCTGTTTTTCCCCTAACTGTTTATATTATGGGATACTGTTGATAATGTAACAAGAACAAAATGGACTTGGCTCATGGCTAAAAACGAAAAAAAACACGGTGAGTGTTAGTGCAATAAATCCTAAAAACATTTACAGTGCAGGAAAATGAAACCTTTGGTGTTTTCTCTCCATTTTCAGGGCACTGGCTGATCAGCTGCATAAATTGTTGCTGTATAGGCTGTGAACAGAGAGAGAGAGAGAGAAAGATAAAGAGAAGAGGGGAGGAAAAAGAGAGGTAAAAGAGGGGAGGGAAGAGAGTGGCAGAGAAACAGAAGAGAGAGAGATAGCGGGGGAGAGAGAGTGATTGGATTCACTGTGCGCTTGTGTGTGTGTGTTTTATGTTTGTGCATGTTTGTGTGTATGTGTGAGCTTGTGTGTTTCATCGACTGCACAAGAACCTTTGGGTTAAAAGGGGCAGGTGTTTTGGGACGGGGCAGGTGCCTCTCTCTTCAGCCTGTCAGCCATACCGCTGCAGATAACATTTGGAAAATAAGCAGATATAACCGAGGCCAAGGCCTCCTGGTATTGCTCTGTATGTAGTTCATTATTTTCTAAATCGATTCGCCCCATTTTGCCTCCATCTCTGTAACTCTGCTGTGCTCGTGATTTAGCAGCAGGGCCGACGAGGCTGAGACAACATCAGATTTCCGGGGGAAAGTATAGAAGAGCAAAGAGTCTTTAACAAATGTGCTGCCAGGGACGGACATGAAGGTAGCTCATTAAGCCAGGGCCAGTTCCTTTCAGATTGGACTAGTGGAAAATGTTTCCAAAGTGTAATTGGCAGCCTTCTAACCATTATCCAGATAAGAAGAGTAATTATACATGACAGAGAACATATGTCAAAAACATTCTTTAGTTTATGATTCAAAATCAACCCTCGAAATATGTGAATTGACTCCATATTCCATGACGCGGAGCCTAAAGCAGTGTTGGCAGAATAGATTGCAGCAGTTCAATGAATGATTAACATATTTCACCGATATATTGCGTGGCAATACAATAAATATTTAATCGGGTTTAGTGCATCGCTGGCTGCCTCCGTCTATGCGGGAAAATGTATCGTTTCAGTTTCAATGACTCAGTATTTCAAAAACAATAACTGACAATGTAAAGGCTGGGAATGTCAATACAATCCAACTGCACTGGCATCTGGATCATTCGGGTCTGGCTGCTTTCTCAGAGATACATAGAATTTCCAGCTCGTCGTTTTGCTCTAACAGCCTTTCGGTTACCAGGCATATGCTCTAACCACACACAACCACCAGTGAGGCTATGATCACAAGACTGTCGTAGCATAGCACATAGCAAGGAGACATAGAGCATAGGCAGCTAGCTACGTAGATACTGTGGACATAGGCAGCTAGCTAGGTAGATACTGTGGGCATAGGCAGCTAGCTAGGTAGATACTGTGGGCATAGGCAGCTAGCTAGGTAGATACTGTGGGCATAGACGGCTAGCTACGTAGATACTGTGGGAATAGGCAGCTAGCTACGTAGATACTATGGGCATAGGCAGTTAGCTATAAATACACACAACATAGTATTTGTCATTTGATTGGTACAATTACATTTAACTGACTGAAGCTGAATTTTAAAGAGTACAGACTTTTTAACCCAGTGGGACAGCTCAGGGTTTTCATCATGGCTGATTATGAATCAAGATTTGTACTATTTTAATTAGCAATAAGCTGGATGTTTATCATGGCTGTTTTAATGGTGGGTTATGAGTTCCAAATACAAACAACTGGTTGGATGATACCATTGCATTTCCGAGTGTTGACAATACAACAGTCGTTGTGTGTCAACTACTGTTACAGCCGGGTTCAATTCCTCACAATGCAAACAATGAACCAGAACAATATTTGATTGATATTATATATTTAATATTATGTTCAGCAACACAGTCATGTTTGGAATGACACATTATGCCCCGGATTACTTTCACGCCAACGTGAGAAAAGGCGAGGTAACTTATTTTTTTTGTTGAACCTCGTTGCATTTAATTTGATGTGGATAATTTAATTTAGCGTCTTTCCCCATTTAGCACGTTGAGAGTTATTTCCTCTCACTGATTCAGCTTGTTCCCAGGATGATTCCCCTCCATATGTTCTCTGAACAGTCGGTTACCTCACAGTAGTTACAACCGCCCTCGCAGTGAAGTTACGATCTGAAGCTCAAACCCCGTCCACATTTTCACATCTCCCACGCCGCTAGTGACACCACTGGTGACATAACAGATGCACCACACACCTTAGTCTACCAGTACGCCTCAATACAATACAATGAATGGACTCGATGAACGATAATTACAGTATAAACTATTTACTTTGCAGTTGCTGGTTTCAGCCTTGGCACCGTTTCAGCGTAAATATACTTCTCTGTGCTCTTTGTCTGTTGTCTTCCAAAACGACCCCCCCCCCATCACCTTCCTCTAGGGTTTATTTCATATTTCATTTGTCTAAAAAAAAAAAAAATCTGCACCAACGCATCATTGTGATGGAGATTTTCTAATCCGACCAATCAGATTAGGAATGCTTCAGCTCTTTAAAAAGCGTTGGGGTTTTAATTTGAAGTACAATCCATTATGTGATTCATTTTCTTTCTTTCATTCCTTCCCCTTAAAGAAGTAGCGGGATTCTTGCGAATTAATTAGCTGGTATTTGTATAAAAATAGGTTTTGTGTGACATCTGGTGCGGTTGCATGTGTTAATGAGTTCTATTCGGTACGATTTGCATCTGTTGACTGGGGCTGTCTGATATGACGTCCCTGTGATGACCTGAGAGCAAGCTGGGATGGAGGAGGGGGGGGGGGGTCTGAAGGAAGGGTAAGAGGAGAGAAGGAAAACAAACAGGAGGGAGAACCGAGGAGAGGGAAGGTTGGCAGACACGGTGAAGGAAAGGAGAGAAGGAGGCACGACGTGGCGGGTGGAGGAGGGGACATGAGGGATGCGAGTGGGACAGAAGGGGGAGAGGAATGGATGGGTGGGTGACAGAGGGAGGGCAGCGAGAGGGAGGAGGAGAGATAGAGGGACGGGAGGAGATCACAGGGAGGAGTAGAAGGGAAAGGAGGGGGAGTTCTCATGTGCGAGTGGCATGCTGTCAAAAGGAGCCCCCGAGGTAAGACTTTACGACACAATAAAGGGTGGACACAACAATTCTCCAAGGACACGGTTACACTGAATAAACATTTCAACAGATAGCTAGACAAACTCGAGGCGTCTGCTTTGAGGTTTGTACGCTGTGATCGGTCGCAAAATAGAAACGTGTTTGGGAGCCTTTAGATTTGAATTAGCAAACAGGAGAAACAACATTCTGTGAACCTCAAATGCAAATCAATAGACATTTCTGTTGTTTTGTTTTATGGTTATTGACCTTTTTATGTACCGTTTCACGTTTTTTTACTGCAGATTTGAGTCATTTTCATGTT
Organism: Novumbra hubbsi; assembly: GCA_016801125.1. Classification (NCBI taxonomy): domain Eukaryota; kingdom Metazoa; phylum Chordata; class Actinopteri; order Esociformes; family Umbridae; genus Novumbra; species Novumbra hubbsi. The sequence continues at coordinate 24,926 of JACXGK010001283.1, read as the reverse complement.
AAAGTGTCCATGTTTGGACAGCGGAAACTGAGACTGTTCTCCGAATGATTCAGACTTGGATTTCTTCAAACTAAAATATTCAGGGTTATATGACTTTAGTAGCACTCGGAGGCTACACGTCATAATCGCTGGTCACCATTTTGGAAAAACCTACCCGGTGCATTCCATTAATTTTGTATGACTGAGTTGAGTCTGCAGTGCCCATGGGTGAGTAAAGTGATCATGAATAAGCAGTTCTGCCGCAGGTTTCAGTCAGTCACGATGCACGTATCCACCGTTGACTAAAACATCCCGTTGTGTTCTTTTCAAACTGCACCTGCTTCATCGGCAGAAAACAAACACACCTCCCATTGCCTGCCCGCGGTGACGCTGGTAGAGATTGCTCAGGTTATCGCACATGCCTTACTAGGATTCATGAGAGGAGCAGTTGAGCTGCCGTAGTACAGTCCTTCTCTGGATAAATGAATAAACAGGCGGGAGTATTAGTCACCAATCTCTATTAATTGTGTTGTGTTAAGTCGCCGGGATAAGCCTGGCTAATGCCCTTTCTCTGCTCAACACACTGGATTTACAACTTCACTGTTGTCTGCTCAACACAGAGTCAACAACCTCACTCTTCTCTGCTCGACACGCTGGCCCTGCAACCTCACTCTTCTTTGCTCGACACGCTGGCTCTGCAACATCACTCTTCTCTGCTCAACACGCTGGCCCTGCAACCTCACTGTTGTCTGCTCAACACACTGACTCTGCAACCTCACTCTTCTCTGCTCGACACACTGGCTCTACAACCTCACTGTTGTCTGCTCAACACAGAGTCAACAACCTCACTCTTCTCTGCTCAACACACTGGCTCTGCAACCTCACCCTTCTCGGCTCAACACATAAGCTCAACGTAGGTGTCCGTGTTGAGGGGAGAGAACCCTTGTTTGAGAATTATTTAGCAGGATCCATCTACAATGCTCAAACAAATGAAGGGACGTGTGTCCACAGGAATGGAAAGAAGAAGCTGACCGAATTCCGTTTCCTAAAAATGCTGCTCCTGGTAAACATATAAAATGGCTGTCCAAATGCAATGCAATTTTTATTGCAAAGCACAAAGATAATTACTGACTGTCAGCATGCAGAGAAGGGCATCCCACTAGTAGTACACTTGTGAAACCAGGAACGGCAGTTGTTGTCCAGTCTCCTCGCCGGAGTTGCAGTGAAAACAGGGAGTCTTGAACTAAGCCCGTTAACTACGATCTCATATTTCCGGCACGCGGTCCAACTTTGCCAGTGGTTGGGGTTCTGGCCCTGGCACATCTTGGCCACGTGCCGTGAGGAAAGGCCCGGCGGCGATGCAGATGGCTGACAACTGAACGGCGAGGCTGGTGCCCAACAGAACACAGAACCACCGTCAGCAACGATAGGACTCGCTCACTGATACTATCGAGGTCAGTGTGATTTGGCTGAAAGTTGAGGACAGATTGGTTGCGTCACTTCCTGGTTTCAAGAGAGTTAAATCCCATAAGCTACCCTTAGAAACCACTGCCAATAACCCTGACGCCGATAGTTACACCCAATAAACAAGCCACTAGGGGTCCTTCGGCCTCCCCAAGACTGGAACAAACAAGCCACCTACCACTAGAGAGCGTCACGAAAACCAAGAATTCTTCTAAATAATTTCAGCGAGCAGTAAAACCTGATTAAAAGGCAGACAAAACAAGAAAATAGGACTGTTAAGAGACAGACACAAACACACAAAACACACTCTCTCTTTTACAGACTTGAGCCAAAGCACAAACACGTTGCTCCAGTAAATATGGGACATCTGAAAGCGGTCCAGGAGACCATGACACCGCCCCCCGACGAATGTTTGCAGGAAATTGTGATATAGATCTATTACTTTAATGTGCATGGTTTTAGTTGTAAGTTTGTGTGTCTCTCCCATGTCCATAGTAGGGTCCCAGACAGCCAGATATCATTGTGGCATCAGCTTACAGGGATACAGATTAACACATCACCCCCTCTCAACCTCCTCGTGTACCCTCTGTACCTTCTCCTGGCAGAGGGTTTGCTTCGTTGGGCCCATGAATCTTTTATACCTCTGGGGTTGCGCTAAGTCTCTGACACCGCGCTAGAACACAGTTAAGCTGAATGTTAAGCACATCTGAAACAACAACCCCCCCCCTCACAGATGCTGTGCTCCGACGATATGTCCCGATAATCTATCCTTTTCTCCTGAAGTGGGCACTTCAATTCCCTTAATGGAGTCATTTTTTATACTGCTCCATGTTAACTCCTCGTAGCCCGTGTCTACAACAATCCAATGCGATTTACTTTCCGGGGAGCAGCGGACAGGGGAGATCTCTGGGAGGCAGCGGACAGGGGAGATCTCTGGGAGGCAGCGGACAGGGGAGATCTCTGGGAGGCAGCGGAGATCATTGGGATGCAACCCGGGCTGAATCGGGATTACACGGAGGCGCAGGGAGGTGAGGGAAAGACTAGGATGGGGAGGTTTGGGGAGACAAGGTGGTACCAGGTGTTTGATCTTTTGAGCGCCGCTCAAATATATGCTGCTAAGCACCCTGGGTAGAACAATAACCCCCCCCCCGGCCTTCTGGGTGATCAGGTTCAGAACTTCAGAACGGGGAAGATAGAGAAACAATATTCAGTCACTCAGAACAAAATACACCAATTACTTTCTAGAAGGTTCTCGGATTGCTGGGGCATTATAGAGTTCCCAGAATGCTTCTCCCAACGTTAACCCCTTTGTTGAACCATTCAGTGTCAATCATACATTTAAAAAAAAAAAATCAACCCATGATGGTTTCTCTAACTAAGATTTTTCTTCATTTAGGTGTGTTGTAACTCTGTTGCTGTTGCCAGGGGAGATTTGGTTGACAACTACTTGCATGCAACTAACCTAGAACTACGCACCCATTATAATCCTAAAACTACTCATTCATTACCAACTACATGTACAAAACCAAACCTAAAACGACCTACTCACAACCAACCTACAACTATCTACCTACGACAAACCTTCCACTACTCACCCAAAACTGATGTTGAAATAAACTACTACTCATCCACAAATGACATACCCTACTAACCCTATAACTAACTAACCTATAATGACTCACCCAAAGCAACACTGCAATTACGCAAAACAGTACATTGAAGACAGAAATAGAGAAAGTTGATGACGTTGGTATGAAACACGTTGCCAAAAATGCCATCCAAATCCGGTCAGTATTGTCCCTCAACCCAACCCAAATTGTTGGATGGCAGCATAAAGCACACACACGCACACACACACTAACACACAAATACACACACACACATATAATACTCTCTTCGGTATTCACAAAGACACATATCCCCTGCCTGCATATACGGTATTTAGAACGCAGGTGTGCAACATCTCTGAGGATGTTGTTTTTGTATCTCTGGTCCTTCAGCGGATCTCTCTCTGTTTGTTTATGTGTTCATCCCCTTGGTCACAGTGAGCCGACGTAGTCCGCTGCTACCAGTCTGTGGCCTAGATTGCAATTAGCAGTGTGTTTTGCCTCCCCGATCCTGTTTTCACACACACACACACACACACTTCCTGATCGTCTTCCAGCTTTGCATGTTGCTGTGGTGGAGAGATTCTCACATGTCTCAAACACTGCATGTGCTTTTCTTGAAATCATTATCGGATGACTGCTCACTTCACACTCCGCATGACATCGGGAAAGTGATCCCTGGTTAACCGACTAAGATATCATAGTAGAAAAATGGTTCAATCTTTTTCGTGTGGTGAATGTGCAATTTGGTTAATTATGTTAATAAACCAATAACCAATTCATAATTGGTTTGAGGATAGCCTAAAGGTAGCAGTTATCAGGTAACCTCCGATGTAGTACAATGTGAGCCAACATGACAAAGAAAGAGGAAGATGGAGAACATAGAACATGACAGAGAAAGCGGAAGGTGGAAAACACAGAACATGACAGAGAAAGAGGAAGGTGGAAAACACAGAACATGACAGAGAAAGAGGAAGATGGAGAACAGAGAACATCACAGAGAAAGAGGAAGGTGGAGAATAAAGAACATGAAAGAGAAAGAGGAAGGTGGAAAACACAGAACATGACAGAGAAAGAGGAAGGTGGAGAACATAGAACATGACAGAGAAAGCGGAAGGTGGGGAACAGAGAACATGACAGAGAAAGAGGAAGGTGGAGAATAAAGAACATGACAGAGAAAGAGTAAGATGGGGAACAGAGAACATGACAGAGAAAGAGGAAGGTGGAGAACACAGAACATGACAGATAAGGAGGAAGGTGGAAAACACAGAACATGACAGAGAAAGAGGAAGGTGGAGAACATAGAACATGACAGAGAAAGCGGAAGGTGGAAAACACAGAACATGACAGAGAAAGAGGAAGGTGGAGAATAAAGAACATGACAGAGAAAGAGTAAGATGGGGAACAGAGAACATGACAGAGAAAGAGGAAGGTGGAGAACACAGAACATGACAGAGAAAGAGGAAGGCGGAGAACATGAAAGAGAAAGAGGAAGATGGAGAACAGAGAACATGAAAGAGAAAGAGGAAGGTGGAGAACAGAGAACATGACAGATAAGGAGGAAGGTGGAGAATAAAGAACATGACAGAGAAAGAGGAAGGTGGAGAACATGACAGAGAAAGAGGAAGATGGAAAACACAGAACATGACAGACAAAGAGGAAGGTGGAGAACAGAGAACATGACAGAAAAAGAGGAAGGTGGAGAACAGAGAACATGACAGAGAAGGAGGAAGGTGGAGAACATGACAGAGAAAGAGGAAGGTGGAGAACAGAAAACATGAAAGAGAAGGAGGAGGGTGGAGAACAGAGAACATGACAGAGAAAGAGGAAGGTGGAGAACATGACAGAGAAAGAGTGGCTTGACTAAACAAATCCCAAAATCGCTGAAGCAACTCTTTACCTACTCCCTCAACGCCTCATCTGTTTATTAAGGTCACATTCCTTTTGGGGAAGATGAGAGAGAAGGGGAGGAGGGGAGAGTGAAAGCAAAGAGTGATGGACAGAGAGAGAGAGAGGCGAAAAAAGATTTAAGTTTCCACCGCTAAATTGAATCTAATTAACCAGCGCCGCCAACGTGCTAGCCATGGAAGTGGGAGGGGAACTCATCACTGCATGCTGGTTACCCACAATCCCCTCTCTCCTCGTGGGCAGTGGAAATATGCAGAGATAGCTCCTCTGTGTTTAATATACGTTCTTCATACTGCATAATTTCCCGACTGCGTCCGCTAGCTAGCATGCCGGCTCCCTGTAGCCCAGGGCAACGGAGGCGAATGTCCAGATGGATGGATGCAGGTGAGGAAGGCTTATGTGGGGGAGGATGGAGGGGGGGCTGTCTGGTGGGGTTTAGAGTTTGAAGGATGGAGATGGGTGCTGGCGGTGTTCGGTGTGTGTGTGTGGCCTGCTCCTCTTCTTCAAAAGTTCTATATCTTCTAAAATATGCTTTAATCTGCATTCTGAAGCTTAGTCATGGTTTCCTGGCTCTGCCGTGCAACCTCGATTATCCTCTGTTGTTCGGCTTGCATACAAACGCGATGCAGGGAGTGTGTGTGTGTGTGCGTGTGTGTGTTACGAGTGACACCGGGTCCAGAAACACCGCTACAGGGCCTCCCACACAAACTCTCCCCGGCGTTCAGCTCAGGCAGGTCCACCTCGGAGTCGAGGCAGTGTTCAAAGTTTGTCCGGATCTATGGGATGCCTTCAGAATCGGCCATAGGGGGCAGCGATGAGCACCATTGCCACAGTAAGCCTTTCGCTACACAGTAAGCCTGTCGCTGGCTGGCAATCCACAAGTTCTATCAATATCAGACTCAGCCGATGATTGCCAGGTATAGTTTACTAGGAAACAGGTCCTGCAGCTGAGGGCTGCAGTTGAGACAGTTCCTGGCACAAACACACACGCACGTTTCTGGAGATAAAACACACTGGCTGGTGCTATCCATCTTCCTAAAGGCCACGTTGGTGCGCACCCTGTGCATCTCAGTCTGTAATAGACAGAGCCTTGGCCTTTAGGAGATGGAGAGATGGACAGAGGGCTGGATGTTCACTCAGATAGTCACTTTCGGAGCGAACATCCACGCACACACGTGTATATACACATACACACCCACGCAGACACGCCTATATATGACATGCGTGTATCAACTAATTACATGGCTAGGTGATTCCCATCAAAACAGGTTGATCAATGTCAGACAAGATGATTTGATAATTAAATAAATTCTAACAATCACGACCACTTAATGAATAACAGCAATGCAGAAATTAATCTGTGAGATCATCTAGGGATTATGGACATCCTTACTTTGAATCGGGGTGAAGCTGAAGGACGACAGGATGTTGTACTCATCTTGTCACACTGAAATAGTGGATTTTCTATTTGCGTAGTCATTTTACCCACGATCAATCTCATGCATACAAATAACCTGTCTGTTATTTGTCTGTGTATGTCTGACAGGTGTTCAGGGAGGTAAAAGTTACCAACGAGAGAATATATAGAAGTATATATCAGTGGGTTGAGCTGATTGCTGCAGTGCAGTGCTCAGGGTAGGCTAATTGCTAAATCAGGAAATGAAGATATTGTCCCAAATGGCACACTATTCTTTGTCTAGTAACATACATATCATCAAGGTCTGTACATAATCTAGAGTTTAGAGCATCTGACCAACAATAAAAAGGTTCATAGATCGAGTCCCAGTGCTTGCAAGGTGAAAAATGCTTGCAGTTCAGTGAACATGCAGATGGTTAAACCTTAACTGTGCACTCTTCCCTAGTTGTTCCACACACACACTCTCCCCTAGATGTTCCACAAGCACTCATCCTTAGATGTTCCACACACACTCTCCCCTAGATGTTCCACACGCACTCTAACCTAGATGTACCAAACGCACTCTCCCATAGATGTTCCACACACACTCTCCCCTGGAGGAGACACGACTCACTCAGCGGGTGATTGAGTGCAAGGTAAGAGAAGGAGAGAGTATGAAAGTGAAGGGATTGAGAGAAGGGAGAGTGAGAAAGACGGTGATGAAAGAGTGTGGAACTAACGGTACTTACACAAAAGCAACGTAACCAGAGGCTTGAGTGATCAAGTTATTCATATTTCTTTTTAGAGTACCTACTGTTTAGTGTGAGGTTAATTTGAGGCTCTTTTTAAGGCAAAACCAGTCGCCTATTTAAAACCTTGAATTCATGCCGTGCAGTACAATGCAACAGCAGGACGGTCAAATTGAAAGCTTTTGAAAGGGAAGTGAATGACAAAGATATTTTCTGAGTTACAGAGGAGGGACAGGAGATGAGAGAGAGACACAGAAGCACAGACAAGGCCATACACACTGGATGAAAACATATGGTTTCGTCTTTTCGTCTTCATAGTCTCCATTCCTTTTTGACAGTTTTCCACAGCCCATCCATAAAAGATTGTTGTTGACTGTTGACATTCGCCTCTCTTCAAAGCTGTCCGTCTATCTCAGGAGATAAGGAGATCAGATGAGATACTGATGGATATATTCTTTAAACTTTTATTATAATTCCTTTCTTGGCTTGTTCAATAGAGAAAAGACCCACTTTGGAGTTGATTTCCTCATGCAGATATCACACATTGTTTTCTTGAAATATTTAGTAGATATCAGCTAACAAACTAATAATTCATAGTGCATTTTGAGGGAAATCCTTTTTTAGGGTTTTTCTCACATCTTAACAATAAATATCATAATACAACTAGGCATATGATTCAGCAGTAGTAATAATAAACCACAAAGCTTCAATTGCACTGAAAATACTGAATAATTAAGATGAAATAAGCATAATCTCTTCAGATTCAAATTTGTGTCTGTTTATGTTGCAGAGAAAAACAAAGACATCTTTGATACCACTTTCTCCCTTGCAATGTATCAATCTTTTCAGTTGAACTTTTTCAATAGACCTGAAACATTTCCCACTTAAGTTTGAGAAAGCAAAGTGTTTCTCTACAATTGAATCAAAAGAGAATCTCCTTGCTTTCATTCAGATACAATCTTGTTTTGAGGCATTTGTCGTGTGGACGACATACGTTTGGGCCCAAAACGACACCACATGATCTCAAATCATCAAGGAGGTGATAGAGGAGACCGTCATGGAGGAGAAAGAGGAAACCATCATGGAGGAGAAAATCAAGAAGGAGAAATAGGAGATCCTCAAATAGCTTGAGGATGAGTTGACAGTTTCAATCAGCTGTGAGTTGCGAGGGCTAAAGCACACAGGAGCACATTGTCTGTACATTCCTCCCAAGACCAGCGTTAAAAAACACTGACTTATAGCATCAGCATCTCATATTTTGCGTTTGCATCCCATATAGGAAGCTCACACAAAATCTTCAACTACCCTTTATTACTTATGTTCCCATAAGGATTTATTGCAATGTAATGAGAGAGTTTCAGAAGATGTGTGTGTGTGTGTATATGGGTGTCAAATGATAGGCCAGATGCTGCGCCAATCGTTGAACATGACCGTGTATCATACATCTTGACAGCCATTAAGATGGCGTGCTTGTTGACATTTGCCAGCACTTCATATTTTTCGAAGATGCTTTAACTGAAGGACGTGACATTGGACGGATGGCTTCATCCCTTCAGCCGGAGCCCCAGAGCTCTGGTGATTGGCCGGCCTCGTCACACATGACACCCTGTTCCCTTTATAGTGCACTACTTTCGACCAGGGCCATATATCAAAGATAGTGCACAGTGGAGGGACTGAGATGCCAGTTGGAACACTACAAGGCAGTCCACATTTTCGCGGAGATGAGATTCTGTAAACTTATTTACAAGCAGATGATTTTGCAGAGGATTTAAGATGAAATCGTCTCGAGCAATGAGAGGCATTTAGGAGGAAGTAATTGGTAAAATTGGGAGAGAAACTGAGAAAAGAAATCTAGAAACATTTTTATTAATTAGCTTGGTAGTACACCATTAGTTGTGTACTCCTTGTGTTCTAGTTGTGTACTCCTAGATCATACAGAATGGTCTTCTTTAGACATTATATCAATCAACAAATGAATCATGTAAATTACAACTTTTTGTAGGAATTTTAGATTTGATTGCCATGTGTTACAGTGCAGTACACTACTCAGGTCCCAGATCTGTTAGCGCCGTGTGCACTTTTCTATTAGTAAACTACAGACCCAATGGGAATATAATTAAAGCAAATAGAGATACAGACACCTTGTGGATGTTTTCATAACACAAATAGTGGTAGGGGAGGAGGTGAGGGAGTAACGAAAAAAAGTGGTGGTTGAGGGAGTACAGAATAGAAGTGGTGGTTGAGGTAGTACAGAATAGAAGTGGTAGTTGAGGGAGTACAGAATAGAAGTGGTAGTTGAGGTAGTCCAGAATAGAAGTGGTGGTTGAGGTAGTACAGAATAGAAGTGGTGGTTGAGGGAGTACAGAATAGAAGTGGTAGTTGAGGTAGTACAGAATAGAAGTGGTAGTTGAGGTAGTACAGAATAGAAGTGGTGGTTGAGGTAGTACAGAATAAAAGTGGTGGATGAGGTAGTACAGAATAGAAGTGGTGGTTGAGGTAGTACAGAATTTACCGTTTTCCTGGTGAAGCGACATCTCCCAGACAGCCTCCTGGTGGCAGTTCGGGGGTAATGGGTTCTGGCGATCGTCACTTCGCAATCCTCTCCAATCTTCATCTCCTGGCCCTGTCTCCTTGTGAGTAGCTGGGGCCAAGCGGCTGTGAGGCCAGCATAGCTAGGAGTTGCTCCCTCTCTATGCTCCTCGTATCCAGTGTCTATTACACTGCACCATTTTCCTCTGTTCCTGCTGGCTGCCTCCAGGAGGTTCCGGAGTTGTCAAACTTTCTTTTGGGGGGGGTAGGACTGGGGGGGGGGGGGGGGGGGGGGGGGGGGGGGGGGGGGGGCGTTGGTGCGACCATGATGCAGCATGTGTGGGCGCGTTCCAGCCACTGTATTCAATGACTGTCCTGCTAATTCATCCTTTTCTTTTTCCTCTTCCTTTTATACTTTTAAATTTTTTTGAATCCCTTCCTCAACCTCAACTCTATCATCCTTATCTTCTTCATCTCCATTTTCTCCTCATCCTCTGCTTGTTTCTCTTTCCGTCTTAATTACTATTCTGATCTGGTCCTTGTCAGTGTGCGTTTTGAAGTGCAGTAATGAGTTAGGTTGATTTTCCTGAGATGTGCTTTGAATATGTGCTACTTCAATCAGCCAGTTCTCTGTCTTCCCCTGGTCGCCTTGTCAAGCCAGACAATGTTTAATCTATTTTTGTGATTTGTGGTGAAGCTCTCATTTTGTTTTCGCTCGTTATCTTGTTCTCTCTCTCTCGTGCCATTCTCTCTCACTTTCTCACTCTTATTAAAGGAGGATAGTCTCTGTGTGCCTTGGGGGGGGGGGTGAAGTTTGTGTTTCATAAAACGATTAACAGCGTGGAAATGTCTCAGGATGTATAGGGCTGAGGGGGCACATACGGCATTAAAGGCTGGATGTTCACCGTAAATGACTGTATATTGCATGGGTTTGTATCGAACTACTGTTGTGCAATTTCAGTCTTAAGGGTATGTGTGTGTGTGGGGGGGGGGGGTGTAGCTAATGAGGATGTCTCATTATAAAATCTTATCTCCATCTCTGTCGTCCTTCGGACTGCTCAGTCATGTGTGTTTCTGTCTGCCTTTTCTTAGACGGGGTTTAGAGACACTACAAGGGAACTGCCCGTGATCTTGAATCGAAAGGCATTCTGTCTGGTGTTTAACATACCAGCATCTGTGTGTGTGTGTGTGTGTGTGCGCGCGTGCGGGAATGTTTGCGCACTCGTAAGCTTCAATCTTAACTGTACACATCATTAGATGCCTTGTGGCCTCAGTGAATCCCGGCGTATATCATCTTCACGTTTTACTCCGGTCACATTTCCATCGACGTGCCAACTCAATGAACATTAAAGCGTCTGCCCGTTTAGGTTACCGTGTGTCTCTGCAATCGATGTGTCCTCAGTGTTTCCCTATACCCTAACAAAGACAATGTTTTCAATCAACAGAGTGTGGATGTATACTATGCCCGTTACTGAAGTGCTCATTATCGGGATAAACACGCGGTTGTTTGATTTGCATCGGTAAAACAGATGAACAGATACATCAAGGAAAAGCAGCAGCCTTTGATGATACTTTACATTGAACTTCAAAATATCCAACATGCCAAATGCCATCCTATTCACTACACAGTGCAATACTTTTGACAGGAGCCAATGGGGAACATAGGGGCTCCTGCCAAAGGTAGTGCCCTAAATGGAGAATTAGCTGCCATATGGGAAGTGGGCAATATTTTATTATTATTTTTTATTTACTTTAGTGTAACTGGGCTAGAAGGGATCCCTCCTCCATAATATCTGAGAGTGGTGCCACATTCTGCTGTAGTTTGACTTTAGAAAGGTGCATTTTTTTTTAACTTATACTTTACCAGCTAATTGACTGAGACACATTCCTGTGTACAGCATCAGCCAGGGGAATACAAAGGGGAAGAGGAATGATTGTGCCAATTTGAATCTCGGGATAATTAGTTGGCCATTATAGCACGAGGGCCAGACAGGAAACAAAGCCATGAAACAGTCATGACAGTACTCATAGTATGATATTTAGTTGCAAAATAACAGTTGTTTAAATTCCGAAAGACAGTCTGTGATCAATCCCAGTGATACAGCTGGTTCTTCCTTGGGATGTGTTGCTAAACTGATCCCAAACATGTAATGTTTACAGTAAATCACATGACTTCAATAACTAATACATATCTGAACTCGCTACAGACCGCAACTCTGGTGTTTGCACATCTTGGTCTAGTCTGACCTGCATGAACAAATCATTTCTGATCATCTCATACTGCAATGGTATTACACCATGTGTGTCTGTCCACGTCATAACCCAAACCAGAAAAAACTACCAGGGCAGATTTGAAAGGACATTACATGTCTATCCAAGCCCATTAACTATACATCTATAAAACTATTTCCACCTGTGTCCAACGTTCATTATAAAACAGGACAACCTCAGTGTCCAACCCCAAATGTTCACGCTCATATAAAACAGGTGAGCCTGTGTCCATTACTCAAACCTCCTTCAAACCAGATTCAGACATGTACTTCAACCCCCAAAATCATTGACATCATGCTTACACCTTCAGGCCCAATTTAGGTGCTTCCTAACCCAGCACTTGGGTAATTAACCAGCTCTAAATGTTGTATGCGGAAAAGCCTGAATACTTATTATTAATTAAGTGGAAACCCATGCACTTCCAATACAGTACTAGAAACATTTACCTCCAGGTCCCAACATGAATATAATACACCTACCAGTTTTAATCAGGATCCACACTGTTGACTGAGTACCAATATTATAAACCAGATCCATTACATACTAAAACCCTTAAAATGCTTCTTACTAGTCTACGTTTTTTGTAATATACTGTTAAAAACATATTGACATTAATACTTATTTAATTTTACTTATTGAGTTCATCTACAAAATTACTCATTCACACAAAGGCAAATGCATAATAATGGGAGAAAAGAATATATACAATATTTACCTCTCAAATACGTTAATATTACACAAAACAATTCATATGACACGTACATACATCAAAAACAAACTATAAAACGACACAATATTTGACAATTAAAATATTTCTAACTAACCGTGCATTTTTCTAGCTGTTAAATATTTCACTCTGTTGTTAAATATTAACCAGTGAGAATGAGTGGCTAAACTAAACTGTAGAGGGGTTTGTGCTCCATCCCAAACCCTAACCCTTAATTATTCAAGTTGAGAGTTATACTCATTTCAAAATGCGCACAAAAGGTGCTTAATCAATACGGTCCCGCTGAACATCTGTTGCTGCAGCCGTGCACTGGGACTTAAATTCCTGCAGAGAACATGCCGGAAACCAGGAGAGTCAAGTCACAGCTTCAGCAGTCGATCAATCCTCATCTACCAAAGATGAATCCCTTGTTTCATCGGGAGGTGAGAACCGCCTGGTCCGAGCCCGTCGATGGAGGGGGCATCTTATCTCCTGTAGAAGCGAGGTTGAAAGGGGCGGGGAGCATCTGCGTTATGTTAGCCAGTCCCGTTTGCAGTCTGCCTGCGTCCCTGAACAAACACACACACCCTGCATGGTCCATCCTGCCTTTCACGCTGTGAGAGTGCTCCTCTCCTCGGGCTAATTAAGGGAGTGGGGTCCTCCATTCTCTCCTATTGATTCCCCCCCTCCACAGCGCAGAGGATTAGGCTTCGCTTTCACAGCACCATTATTCCCACTTCTGCTAAATAATCATTTTCCATCACCACTTAGTGGGAACCCCTTCTCTTTCACCTCTCTCACACACACACATCACCGACAGACAGAGGATGCCGGTGTAACCTTACGGAGAGGGATGCAGAGGTCACACGATTGTTACGTCCATAACCTTTGGTGTTTGACCTTGAGGAGGTTGTGTCACCGTTAATATACCTCGTGTGAATTCCCCTCCGTCACAGGGGTCACAAGAACGCATTTGACGAACAGTTACAACCCATACAGTAGTGACTCGGCGGCTACTTTGTGTGTACCAAATGAAACCCCGGACCCCTTAAGCCTGTGCACTGCGGTCCTCACGTGGGCCGTGCCGACTGGACAACTGCGTTACGGAGGTGACAGTACTGCCTAAAAATAACATCCATGTGTTGAGTCACTGAGCCGCAGGGAATCGCGACACATCGGGCCGGCCTGACAGGATCAACAGTTGTACTTCACCTGGAGCGATGGAAAGACTGAGGGATAAAAGAGAGGAGTAAAAGAGAGTGACAGAGTCGAAAAGAATGAAGTAAGTCAATAGCAAAAGAGATGTTTTAAACCTTTTCCACCCTCTGATACCAGCAGCAGGGGAACACAGAGATGGAAGAGAAAACTGACGTTTCTGGGAGTTGCCAACAACAAAAGACTGTCCCTGTCAAGGCATGAAACACACAAGTGTGTGTGTGTGTGTTTCCCCGCATGCTTGCTCTTGCGTTTTTTCCTTGTGGCATAATTCCCTGAAAACACGGCGCTGTGTGAAACGCGGAAAAAAGCGGAGCTGGCAAACGCATCAGAGTGACTGGGCTCTACCGCTCCCCTGCGAGGGAGACCTTTGATAAATACGGTCCTTTCAGAGTGCTGCTGCTTCTGTAATGACATCCCACAGACCGGCTCAGTCAGACACCAGCCTGGCTGGCCTCCTGTCTTAAACATGGAGCAGCCACACTCCGCCACCAGCCACTCGATAACGCAAACAGCCAGGCTAACCCACAGGGGGAGAGAAAAGGGGGAGATTGAAGAGGAAGAGGAGGGTGAAAAGGAAGAGGAAAAGCGTGGAGGAGCAGAGAGCTTTGGCTTGCTTGCCTGTGGCACAGATGATACACACACACACACATATAGACAGAACACATCCCCCTCGGTCTGTTTCGTCGATTTGGGGATATCAATCACAGACAGAATTGAGGTCATTTCCCCTAGTGATGAGGTTAATAGCAGCTAGTGTAGGGCGGAATACAGAATCCAAAACAATAATACTCTCTGATCAGGCCAGCATCTAGCCGGAATCGAGAGAGGCAAAGCAGCGGGAGACCTCTGAAACGCCCCTCTACGACACTCACCGATCAACTTCACTTTCCCACAGCATTCTGATTTCAACTGGTCCAACACACACCCACAGAGGCCCCCATGTAACCACACGCAGACAACCAAATGTGGCTTGTGAGGTCCTCGATCATCGTTGCTGCTTATTAGAAGACTTTAATTATACGTGTAATACTGTTTATGGACTCTGGTTTTTACGAGCAACTCTGGTAAACTGTAATCAATGTTGATTACATAGTGGAACATCGGATATTGATCACTCCCTAATGCGTTACCACTTGGGGAAGATGTTCTGAGGAGTGTGATTGAATTCTAATTGTTTTGGGATTTCTATTGGTCGTGAGTCGATGACATCAGGTAAGCATCCGACAAGTGTTACAGTAACATCTGATCAATCTGTGTTGTGTTTGATCCAAACTGTCTTTGATTTGTTGGTGGCTTCTAACTAGCTGTAAATTTGATTCAATAAAATCTAGTGGCTAGGAACACTCTTATAAGCCAGAAATAATTGCTCACTATCATATCAGGCCAATGATTGAAATGCTACTTTCTTGGAAAGCAAACTCAAATTTGTGTAAATATTTGGCTGCTGAGGTTTAATGAGGTCTGTCTTGTTTGTTTTATTCGGTCATGCGGTGACTCCAGAATGGTATCCTAAAGTACCTGCAAAATGCTTTATGCTTTGTTCAGGGGTCAAAAATAGTGCACTACCTAGGGAATATGCTACAGTTTGTATAGCAGACAGTTTGTATAGGTGACCTCAAAACACAGCCCAAGTATCAAGAAAGATACGTTTTTGTGCACAGAAATCAAACAAGTTTTGATCTCATTATCACTTGTTCTTAAGATCTGTCCCAGTAACAAAACGTTGGTCAAAAAAAACTGAGTTAGTCCACAATTCTCCAAAACGTTGGTTTGTAAAGTAAATTGCGACGTACCTTTCACAAAAAGGTGTTGTGGTGTTATGACAGAACATTGTAAATGGAGATGGGGAAAAGGTCAAAGTACAGTTTTAGTGCTGGACAAGAAGACATGTCAAGAATTTGTTTTACGTTTTTCCAAATCCATATCGTTAAATTTAACCAACGTATGGTTTATAAATAAAACAGGCTTTGTATAGCCTCAACTCAACCGCTTCACCGGTAGACACGCTGTTAAATGCCAGAATTCAAAGTGAATGAAAGCCTTGAATGCTGAAGGGATCTCTGGGCAGAAAAACATGAATACATCTCACAGAGACAAATACAAATTAAAAGAACCACCTATCAGGACTTCTATTTCAGATTGTTGGGGATCCCGCAAGTAGAAAAGGCACATCCATAAAGCCTGCTTGCCTCCGGAGACCTGCCTGCCTCACCATCCTTCTTGTTTACCAGCGTCTTTGCCTGCAGCCGGCCATGCCAGGATTCCTTGGCTCATCACAGCCACGACTGCCTCTCCACCAGCCCAGGCCAAGGTCAGGCCCCACTCAGGTGGTCCACACGCCCAGAGGAAGGGTGTGATGAATGGGCTACAGCTGGACCTGGCCGGCCGACCTCCTTGAGAAGGCAGGAGGTCCGCGCTCACGGAGTAGGCTCCCCGTTACCGGGCGTGCGTTGGTGTTCTCTACCCTGGTTTTGGTGGGCACGCGTCGGTATGTGCCCCGCGGGTAACCCCCCCCACGAGAGCGTGCGTACGCACAGAGGAACACATGCGCTTAATGCATAATGCATAGTGAGCTCACCAGATAGAGCCTATTAGAGGGGAGGCTAATGAAACCCCTCTGATTAGCGATCTCACGGTACCCACTACGCCATATGCCAGCATCCTCTCCTAGTCCGCTACTAGAGAGCTGACACCAGGCACAGAGGGAGAGAGAGGGAGGGCTCCTGGCATCGCACCCACGGACTGGGAAAAAGCGCGGTTTTAAACAGAAACACCCGTGTGCGCACTTCGCCAACGCTAGTAGCGGCACGCTGCAGTAACGCCACACATGGTATACGCACTCGTGTTTTTTAGCCATTCGGGGGGAAAAACATACAGCTCAAGTTCCTACGAATAGAACCCTATCCGATTACATGTTTTGTGCCATCTCATCCCATACGAACCGATCTTGTTAGGTTCCATAATGTAAATAGAGCAAAGTGGAGCCAAATCATTGGCAGGGTGTATCACAGTTACATACGGATTTGCATACAGGCACCAGAGAAGAAACATACACGGACGGGCAGAAATGCAGACACAGACACGCCATCACTCATACATGTGACATCACCGCGCCTGTTCAACAGCTGTCGGTCAGCGGCCTCACCTCCCTGCTCGGTCAGAGCTGTCCTCAGTGTACCAGACGCCACACAAAGGTGACAGCCCTCTGACCCTCCTCCCGTCTAATGGGAATCTAGAGGGAAACAGCCACACAGACACATCCCCGAACCCTAGACACACACACGCACTGGGTGTAAGTAGAGGTCTTGTCCGGAGACTCCATTCCACTACTCCCCCACCACACACACACACACATCCTATGGATTCTAAAGGGCCTGTATAATACTACCCACCCCCCCTCTCTCTTCCAGTCACCCAGTCATCTCTGCACCAGATGGCCACACGTGTTGGTCCTAGCTCATTCGCCCCTGCAGCCTTGTTCCTGGCTTCATCCCTGCTCGGAGCGACCCTGGCAGAGCTACGGCCCGGCACCTGTCTCGGCCCGGTCCCTCTGCCCCTGTCTGGCAGCCGGCTGCCCCCCCCCCCCCCCCCCCCCCCCCCCCCCCCCCCCCCCCCCCCCCCCCCCCCCCCCCCCCCCCCCCCCCCCCCCCCCCCCCCCCCCCCCCCCCCCCCCCCCCCCCCCCCCCCCCCCCCCCCCCCCCCCCCCCCCCCCCCCCCCCCCCCCCCCCCCCCGGGTTAGGCCAAGGCCCACCCGAGCCTGGCCTGAACGCCAGCGAACTGGAAGCGGCGCCGCTGTCGGGCCGAACTCCCTGCCTCCCTCCAGTGTGGTGATGCTGGCGGAGTGGCGAAGGGGAAAGATTTAGCCGCGAGCGCTAAAGATGAGTAACTGATTATTAGTCAATTACGGCCACTCTGGCCAGTGCCTTGGCGCTGGAGAGTGGGGGAGCGTAATCCTATTATCGGTGATGTCTCGATAATGGATTCGCTGTGTATGTTTTCTTCCCTCTTAGTGGCCGGTTATTGAAGCCTGGTAATATCGTCTTCACAAACCCTGTAACGACGCTTATGGGCGAGGCGGAGATGGAGGAGTCGGATGGTGAGTTGGATGGAGGGGGAAGGAGGTGTGAGATCTCATTACGTAAAGACAGTCTCAAAACAAGGCCCCTATTATTTTCTTCAGCAATACAGGATTAGCCTCCGTTCTGCAGCGGTCAGCTATTCTCTCTGTGTGTATATGTCTCTCTCTTTTTGTGTCTCTCTCCACTCCTGGAAGTTATGACCTGATAGTTGTTCCCGTTGTTATATTCTAGTTGCTCGGTGTATCCACTCTTTCATAGTAGTCACTTGTGGTAATCCCTTGGCTAGGAGGTGCATATAATTACTGGAGGTGTAGCAGGTTGTTGCAGAAACCCTGCTGACAAAAAATATTTGAAAGATGTCTTGTCAACGTCCTTTCAGACAGAAAGACGTCTTTTCAACGTCCTTTCAGACAGAGACGTCATTTCAACGTCCTTTCAGACAGAGACGTCCTTTTAACGTCCTTTCAGACAGAGAGACCTCTTTTCAACATCCTTTGCTCAGTGAGACACCACCACGTCTCACTTCCTGTGGTCGCCATCAAGGGCATGTGTGTACGTATAGACTTGCGAGCGATAGTGTGAACATCCCTGTGAATATCCGTCACGATAACCAAGACGGAGAACCTCTCTTGCGTTCACACAGATACGTTTAAAAAATGATAATAATAATAAACTGACAACTTTTTTCCCCTATGCAAGCCACCACCACCAAAAAACCCTCCACTCCATATTTATAAATATGATCAGGACCTATTGGATGCGACTTCACAGATATATGATCTGAGAACAGACACATGTTTCTTGCAGAACATGCTTAACGACTGTAGTGTAACGTGTACATCTCACTCTACCGATATTGAATGTGATAGGTTGTGCGGTTTCTACATGCAGTAGCTACTACACACACACACACACTCACACAGCTTTCCGGTGTCACCTTAATGGCTTGTGCCTGCCACTGAGGCTGATCGCTGATGCATCGGACACCAGCACAGCAGCCGGTTAGAAGGCGCGCGCTAGCGTACGTGTGTCGCATGCAAAAACGTGCCGGGAGTTTTCCCGCCGTACGTGTAAGTGTGTGTGTGTGTGTGTGAGTGTTAGTGCGTCTGTGTGGCGGTTTATGGGGTTTATGGGCTCGTGTTTTATTCCCACTCATACATAAATGCATGCAGCGAGATATGGGACACGTTGAAACATTTGCCCCGGGTCTCCTAATGTTTTATAGAAACCTATCTACGCGCACCTAAAGCCACCGTCCATACCAAACTGAGCCCTGGAACTTATGTGGAACACTTTCAGCCAGGCCCACTAGAGCTCTATTTGCTAGTAGTGCACTATTTAATAGTGGATAATTTAGGATGCAGAAGACAATTGTTTGTCGGCTGGCTGCACTTTTTAAAACGATGGTACACATGCCCGATTCATTTTAATCCCTCCTTTTGACATTGTGATGAAACAAATGTCATTGCCTAGGCCGTGCTATATCCACCCAACCGTCTGCCTAACCTCTAAGTAATCATTCGGGTAAACAACTGCCCCAGACCCCCCCCCCACATGGAAATAAATCAGACACTTCCTGCAACTTTTCAGTGACCGGCCGGATGCTGAAACCACCAGGCCCCCAACACGGCCAATCAGCAGTGGACTAACGACAGTCGGCACTCGAGGAAAGAGCCGGAGAAGAAATTCATTACACGCATTAAAGAGCACTAGGGCCTAATTAAGAGCTGGTCGTTTCCCACCTGCACCGGGAAACACGGGCCCCCGTCATTTTTCATTATTAATACTTAAACGCCTGCTGACCGACAGGCAGCACAGACGGGGAGAGTCTCCGGCCCATCAATGAACCCCGGGGCCGAGGGTCGCAGTGAGCCTAGGTAGCCTCCCTCAGAGGATGGGGAGGGAGAAGGGTGGTAGGCCTGGACATATGAATATCTACACACTCTTCGTTTGGGGATGAGAAGGTACACAGAAAGGGGGGGAAGCCCTCTCTTCTTTGGCCTCCCACCGCACACCTTCACAGGAACCGTGGGAGAACAGGTGTCTCATTTGGTATAACCCCCCGGCCTCGAGCTGCACGCTGTAGTCCGTTTTGTTTCCGGGTGTTTGCGGACACTTAACAAGTTCAACAGACCAGGGGAACTAAGGATTTGAAAATGTTCACACCCGGTTCTCAAAATCAACGGGGGCCTGTTGGTATCAAGCAACTTAGAGCTGAAGTCCAGGTTTAAGATCAGATTAACACTTTGGACTACAATGAAGAGGAGGTTCCTAGATCGGTTCCCCTACTCTGAAAAAAAACAACCACTAAAATTCCACTCTGAAGAACATTCTAGATGTGCACCCTGGACATCAACATTGCAGTGTAACACATGACAGTGCTTTCCTCATCTAAGAGCTGATTTGATAGAGCCAGAAAGCCACTCTAAAATATGGCACCATGCATAAAACATGACATCAACACACAACTATGGAATGTCTTTCCTCTATGGGTGTCCTCCCCTGTTGTTTCCATTACGTCCCGTCCGGGGGGGGGCCGTACCCTGCCACAATGACTCCGTCTCCGTCCGAAATCCCTCTATATACCCAGTATAGTGCACTATACTGCACAATACCCAATGGGTATTGGGTCCCTGCGACGGTAAAAAGGACACAATTCGAGCCGGTTCCATGGTGGTTCGGCCACCGCTCTCGCAAACTCAGTCATTCACACTCCTACTGCTTCCATTGAACACCTGTGGTATCTATTGTACCGTGTCATGTCGGCCCAGTATTGCTTTAATGTATACCAAGCGAAAAATGGGCGTCACCGGTAATCTGTCCGACAAAGCCAAGCCCCACCACATCTCACGTACCGTGCTAGCGCCTCTCAAAACGTTACTCCCACAAACAAATATATATTCCGAGCATAGGTCTAATACAACCTCCCCCCCCATCCTGGGAAAACTATTATTTGTCGCCCCAAACATAAATATGTAATTGCGATATTAACAACACGCAGTGAAAGCGTGTGTGCCGACTATTGAAATGTAATAGTGCCTTCTTAAATGTCAACGATTGGGACCTCCTGCCCATTACCTCACAACTTTATAATTATAACAGTCTGCGGTATTGGGGATACACGTGTTATTTTCAATGAATGTGGAGCAGACACTTGTTGACATTCACCGGTGTGTGAATTGAATTAGTCCCTGCTAATTAGACTGTAGAATAATTCAGTTTAATATGTTTTAATGTATGGTTGCGTTAAAATGTCAAACATCATCAATCACGTGATATTGTTGCTCGGTTACTAGCCTCTGCCCTTCCGCTTCGAGTAAACTGGGTTTAAATTTCGAAGCAAGCGTCCCATTACTAACTGCATGACGCTGATCTATTATAGCGGATTTAGCTTTCGAGTTGTGACTGACAAATAGATAGCTAGCTTTGGTAGTCGATGGGTATCTTCTTTATATCTATGCTACAGCCACTTACACTGACAGTTCAACACAACATGTGCGTACGCAGACAGCAAGTTACGATTCTCTAAACTCACTAGCTAGTTGATATTCCGAATGTTGGGTGCAGGTAGTTATTGCATTGCTCTGACGCTTGTGCGATAGTGAACTGTGAATGCATAAGAAAAGTATATTTTATTAAAAAAAAAGGTTTTCTGGGGGCATTGCATCACAATTTAGCCGGCCTTACCGCCGTCCTGGTTACAGTAATAGAGGTACAGTGGTACAAAGTGGTGTCATTAGCCACCTAACCACCAAGGAAAATGCAGATTCGCAACAGGTAGAATCTGATGTTCATTCAGATCCATTGCACTTTGGGACAAATTTTAAAACATTAAAAACTGATGCGGTAAGTCTTTACTGTTGTGATATCGACCAAAATAAACATTGTTTTCTGATCAAGAATATAATAACAAAATACCAAACCTGAATTAATGATGCAAACATACACACATTGTCTCATCGATGTCAACAGTTCCACAGTCATCACAAAACATGCATAAAGGCTCTGTGATAAGCACTGTACAAATACGTATCGTTAACACTTTTGTTTGGGTACTTTGGATCAATTTCACCCCCCCCCCCCGAGGGTGTCATACCTAAAGTCACAAAGAGCCTTGCACCTGATAGCGCGCGTGCGCGCGCACACACACACACACAACATAGTGCACCACCTCTGATGCTACCACCCCGGACACCCTCTGATTTACGGACTAGTGTACTGCGGCTGGAAAGTTGCTCAGACAATTGCCCGTAGTCTCCAAGGACGGTGAAACATTCAGGAAGTTGACATCTACTGGATCAAGACAGACAGGACTGATCAAAAGGCCAGTAATTACACTACCCAGTTCCAACTGGACCAGATTTTAACGCGAGGGTGCCAACCCAACCCCGGTTACACTGGCAGAGGAACAGGGAGAGATGGGGCTGCATGTCTTATCGGAGACAGACCCAGAGATGGGAACAGTCAGATGCTTACCATCAAACCCGACCATCTAGCTCCCAACAACATATCAAACGGATATGGAACTGAATCTGAGTGTGTTGTGACAGGCCTTTGTTCCAAGTCCATTTACGCAATATTTTATAATGTCCTTACTGGGTTAACGCACACTGCATGCAAAGCATCTTCAAATAAGGTTACAAGGGATGAATGCCGTGAAATTACTGATAATCACAGAACAATGATTCCAGCACTGACTATGACAGTTTAAAATATCATCCAGGGCAAACGTGTCTAATTTGGTCAAATTTGAGTCATGTTTTTAAATCAGGCCAGTGGCTTCTTGTAATTGCTTATGTTATAAGACTTTGCTTTGTTAGCTTCATTAGCTAAATGGATTCAACTGGTACCAAAGTGTGAAGGATCGAGCCAAACCCATGCCAACAGCCACAGGCTCAAATTAAACTTGCATTAAATAAAACACGGCCCGTGCCTTTCTGGCTTGAAAAGCAGCATACTTTCTACAGAGGGGAAAACCAAACATTTTGTCCTTCCTGACAGAGACTAATGTCGTTGTGATTAGAGCACGGAAACAGCTGCCCACTGATTGTCACACCCACCACGTCCAGAGCCCACCGAGCATCCAAGACGAGCGCTAATTAAAACCACGGCCCCCCTATCGCTCAGACGGAGCGCTCGCAAAGGATTCAGCGTAACATTATGATCATCAAGTATGTACAGCACTCGTCGTTCAGAGGCTCCTTCCGTATAACGAGCACACAGAAACGAAGTGTTAACAGAGCACAAACAGAAACGCAAGGCGTGCAAACCGGTTTTGTTTTGTCCTTGGACGGAAGCTCACTCGCTCCTGGGGTGATTCGTGTAAAACATAAAAAAAAAAACATGATTTAAAAGCCTGCGCTATTCTATTCGGTTGGTACAGCCAACCCAATAAAGGTCTCAGGCTACTGACAGTAGTAGCCTAGGGGTAGTTGGAGGCATACGTCTGGGCATTTAAAAAACACCATATTCTCGAAATAGTTCTCTGGTTTAAACCAATAGGGCCTGGTCAAATGTAGTGCAGTACCAAAGAATGTAGCGATATAACATTTCCACACAACCCACCTTCCACGAAGCGGATTTAAATATCCAGTGTGTGACGGTCTCTTGGTTTGCATGAAAGGTGAACATTTTAAACGCAGCGTACGTGTCCTCCGTAGTCTAAGTAGAGGCGACACGGTTACTTTAAATTGCACATTTAAAGCAGAAATTGAGATCTTGCTCGCTCCGTAGTCGACCGCTAAATAAGAACCACCTGCTTGAGCGAGTGTTTGTACCCGTAATGAACCGCTCCCTTCACTCACTACCGAAGGCATTCAGCGGAAAAAAAGAAACGTCTTTTTTAATAATTTGTGCGCCCGCTGCTGTGAATCAGCTACCGGCGCATTTTTACTCCTCAGACATACTTGCTGACAGCACACAGGCTAGCACTCGAAAATGCTTATCATCCCAAAAAACACATCTACTACCTTTCATTCTCCAATATTAGCACAAGTAAAATCCATAAATAAACAGACCACTGAATAAATAAATTCTCCCCCCGTTTTTTGGCACACAAAGCCCCAACCAAACCCACGACCACCCAGCCACTCCTCAACAGAAGACTGCGGTAACGCATCCGTCAGAAGAGCTGCACGAAGAATTCGGGAGCCCAGTCCATGGCAGTTTGGGCCACAGCCAACACGGCTGCCCCGAGGGTGGCGGAGATGCCCCAGACGGCCATCTTGACGAGCTGGTTGGACGCGGTGTCCCCGGCCCAGGTCAACGGTGAGTCCGGGCCCCCTCTGCCTCTGTCCCGGCCCCGGAGGAGCTGCCGTCGAAGGACAGAGTCTGGCCGCTGTCGTTGAGTGGTCACCTGGAAGTCCTTGAAACAGTTGATGGTGATGCTGAGGAGAGAAGAGAACACTTTGGCCTGACACTGAAGGAGACTTTTCTCCTAACAGTTATTCATCATTGCCCACGAGAGCACTAAAACACGGACAATCAGTTATGGAATACAGGAGGGGTCCTGCTCCAGGAATGGGCCCGTTGTTACCCACGAACAAAATGGAAGCAGATAGGAGGTGACTTGCAAAGCTTGCTGTGAAAGACAGTGAAATGTTTGGAAATGTCACTAAGAACGACCGATGGGAAATAGACGGGTGAAAAAGAGAAATGCTCCCTATGGAGCGAAGGAAGGAAAGGGGAATAGGGGGAAAGAGAGATGGAGTGTGGAAAAGGCTGAGAGAAGAGTGTGCTGAGGCCCCAACAAAAGGCTGAGAGAAGAGACTTAATTTGCTACAGCTTTTTCTCAATTACAAATGCAACACAATACCAGAAACACCAGGAGCCAGTGCTGATAGGCGAAACGACGCAACACTGTCCCCCCCCCAATACTTTTCCTCAACAGTTTGGAGAAAAACATCATTAAAAAAAATAAAAAAATCATAAAATATTCACTGCTATTTCATTATCGTCCCTCTGGAAGTTACAGTAAACATCGTGCCACAACACGAAATGCAAATGCCTTTTCTCTCAGAT
>JACXGK010001282.1:35252-73565 GCA_016801125.1 Novumbra hubbsi | reverse complement strand
TTGTAACAATCTTCAGCTTTACTATCAGGTACACACCACACACTATCAATGCCTTGTAACAATCTTCAGCTTTACTATCAGGTACACACCACACACACAACAATACCTTTGAAACATGTTGTGTGTCCCATCAGAGACCTCCAGAGGCTGGGGGAACTACAGTCAGAGCTGGCCGGGGCCGCGGACTTCTCTGCTACCTACCTCCGCTGCCAACTACTGCTCACCAAGGTGTGTGTTTCTGACGCTCTGCATTACATTGGACTGGAATGACCAGAACGTGTTGCCCATGATCTTCTCCTCGCCTCTTTCCCTCAGGCCCTGCAGGAGAAGTTGTGGACTATGGCTGTCCCCCTCTGCCTTAAAGACAACGCCATGGCAACCGCTGCCGCCAAACAGGCACGTGTACACACTGATGTTCTGACGACAGGGGGAGATGAACGGGTGAAAGAGGGGATTGAACCTGGCGTTCTGGGAGTGGACTTCTAGACAGTATTGTTCTGTGTTAATAGATCCTGGAGGAGACCTACAAGCTGGAGTTCATGTACAGTGGACTGGAGAACAGACAGGTGGCCACCATCCACCATGTCAGGCTACAGGCTAAAGCCCTACAGCTAGTCCTTACAGCCCGCACCAGACGGGGGTTAGTACACACACACACACCACTTCATGTCAGGCTAAAGCCCTACAGTTAGTCCTTACGGCCCGCACCAGACGGGGGTTAGTACACACACACACACCACTTCATGTCAGGCTAAAGCCCTACAGCTAGTCCTTACAGCCCGCACCAGACGGGGGTTAGTACACACACACCACTTCAGGTCAGGCTACAGACTAAAGCCCTAAAGCTAGTCCTTACGGCCTGCACCAGACGGGGGTTAGTACACACACCACTTCATGTCAGGCTAAAGCCCTACAGCTAGTCCTTACGGCCCGCACCAGACGGGGTTAGTACACACACACACACACCACTTCATGTCAGGCTAAAGCTCTACAGCTAGTCCTTACAGCCCGCACCAGACGGGGGTTAGTACACACACACCACTTCATGTCAGGCTAAAGCCCTACAGCTAGTCCTTACGGCCCGCACCAGACGGGGGTTAGTACACACACACACACACACACACCACTTCATGTCAGGCTAAAGCCCTACAGCTAGTCCTTACGGCCCGCACCAGACGGGTGTTAGTACACACACACACACACACACACCACTTCATGTCAGGCTAAAGCCCTACAGCTAGTCCTTATGGCCCGCACCAGATGGGGGTTAGTACACACACACACACACACACACACCACTTCATGTCAGGCTAAAGCCCTAACCTATCTTCTCTGCAGGGTGGAACCTCTCATCAGTGTCTGTGAGAAATTCCTTCAGGAAGTGGAGTCCTTTCAGAGGTACATCCTTTAATATATTTTTGGGGGGAAGGCCTTTAAAAATATATGTATTTGTCCTTTATGATCACAAACAGCAACTCACACGTTTGTATTGAATTAGGGAAATGTTCCAACTTGTCACCACAAGATGGCAACATTTATCTGACAAAGCACATATTTAGCTTTTCTGTCCTCTCCAAAGGTTGTTTGTTGTAGAGCTGCCCCACCTCCAGGACAGTTTTGTTGGAAAGCTGCTGGAATTGAGTCCCAGACTGTCGGCCTGCAAGCCTGGAGAGCTGGTCACAATCCTTCAGACCACATTGAGACAAAGTGGCTTCCTAAACCTCCAACTACCTGAACAGGTACAGACATACTGAGTGTTATTATACTGGTGAAGACCTAATAGGAAGCAATAATGACTCATATTTTTGTCTTTTCCATAAAACTCACACTAACCTTATACCTAACCTTAACTACTTACCAACTCCTAACCCTAATTCTAATCTAATCCCAACACTTTATATGGGTTACTATAGTCATTTCCACATACATATGTATATAAGCACAAGTAATTGAACCAGGTGTATATTCTGTACAGATCCAGCGTGCTTCAGGGACCATCATTGAGCCAACAGGAGAGTCTGATAACCCGCTGCGTTTTACCTCTGGCCTGGTGGTGGCGCTAGACATTGATGCCACGCTGGAGCACGTACAAGACCCCCAGAACACTGTTAAAGTACAGGTAGGCACCCTCCCTATTAGCAGGTAGCCTGCATTCCTATGTAACTATACATTTGTACACTCAACCTAATGGATTGAAAAAGAAAAACCTCCCTCCATGCCTGGACCAATCTGTCCCTCCCACCTCCCAGGTGCTGTATCCAGATGGTCAGTCTCATGTGATTCAGCCTAAACCTGGAGACTTCAGGAGTCCTGGACCACACCGCCACCGCCTTATTACACAGGTCTACTTGTCTCACTGCGCTTGGACTGGTGAGGACCGACACACACACACAATACCCTAAATGGCTGACAAGGGCTCACACCTCCATACGGGTGGTTGCGGACACACTCTCTCACTTTCTCTCGGTGTCTCCGTCAGAGGCGTGTCAGATCGAGGTGAGGCTGCTGCTGGCCTACAGCTCGGCTCGTCTCTGTAAGGCAGCGTGGCGTGATGGACCCACTGAGGGGCTCCAACCCACCGAGGGCACCACAGAGGGAACAATCCCTTTCGGCAAACCTGTCAAGGTCTTCATCATGCCCAAACCTGCTCGCCGGTGACACCTGCCATCGGTCGGAGATTTGGGAATGATCCACTATGTGGCTCCCCACATTCCGATAATATCCTATGTTTCCGGTTGTTTTTACTGCAAGGGTAGACCGTTGTAATATTTTTCCAAATCAAGATGGCTTAAAGTGCCAGAATGTCACGCTTATTTAGCCTGTTTGTAGGTACTGAAAATAAATAGTGAATGTTCATAATTGCAGCAGTCTTCATTTCTATTGAATAACGTGTCTGTTTTATTATGATGGTCTACTTCTCTGTGCTCATCTGGAATGTTTTCTCACATGTCTGTGGGCTATTTGTAAGGTGTCATTGAGACTCACTGTGGTCAACACCCATTATTTTCTTACAATATAGGGATAACCACATTTAGTTCACTGGTTGATATGCTCTTGGTCAAACCAAGATCTTTTAAGTTAAGCAGTTTAAAATATATTTTAGTTTTTTCTTCATGGTGTACAAGACAGCCATCTGATTCATTGAGTTTCATTTTCCAAATGCAACTCTAAATGAATTGGATAGCTGTCTTGTGCACCATGAAGTATATTTGCAAATGACAAACAACAAAAATAGAAAGCCCTTTTATTTTAATTATGTTTTTAATTTATTTTGCTGCAGTTATTGAAACATTTCATCTCTCCTCCAAACCACTGCTTGATTCTGGAACAGCAAGGAAAATCTCTGGTGTGTGTGTTTCCAACAAGCTCTTACAATAACAAAATACAGTGTAATGTTTACCCACAGACGAACGAGTAGATGTGGAGATTGTCTTCACACCATTAAAACTAATGAATGGACAATAAACTGGTAAAGGTCTACCACTCAATTCCAACAGAAACTACTATACATTATATTGATACATGTTAAAGATAATGACTTTCTTAAATTTTGACCCAAAGTCTGTTTTCCTAAAATATCTATCACTTTGAGGGTCTGTTTGTAAAATGCAGACATTTGAATGCCACTGCCACTCTGGGGACGGCAATATTATAATTTGTTGTCCTTAAAATATGTCATTTAGATTTTTTAAATGTGTCTAAAATTTTAAACATGCCACCTTACTGAATACACCAGTCACTTATTAGTCATTTATTTTTCAATCCTTTTTACATCAGCAGTTTCCAGATTTCTGTACTTTTGGATTGATTGATTGATCAGTCCTCTTGTGGCTGTGAGATGACCTCAGCAGGTAGAGTGGAAAACTCCCCCCACCTTGGCTCCTTGTCCAACCAGGTTGTTGTATTCAATGACGGCCTTCTCAGTCTGCAGCACCGTCAGCGCCACTCCTCTTTTTTTGACATAGTCCACAGTAGAGGACGGAACCTGCACGGAAAGAGTGTCCTGAGCTAAACCATTGTCCCCCAAATGGGGGTCAACTATTCTAACAGTTTGAGCTCCCCTGTCGTGAGTGTGGCTGGTGGTTAATAGTGGTGTGACAATTAGAAATCACATAACATTTGCAGCACACCATCTACAATCTTCCAAGCCCTTCGTAATCACATGGTCGTTCAGTACAGTCGTTAAACGTTGTCTTGTCAGTATGGGAAGAGTGGGTGTGTGTAGGGGGGAGCTAGCGGAGGTGCATGTAGGGGGCCACGGGCGTACCTGCATTGCCTCACTCATGCCGCGTCCAATGACCAGAGTCTCCACACCTTTTTGTAGCACTTCCTCCAAATCTGCAGGCTGCACTCCGGGGTGATGCTACACACACACACACACACAAAAATAGTGGAAACTCCGAAATCTTATTGACTAATTGCCTTCAAGATAACTGGAAAACTCCTTGGTAAATGTATAATTTAATTCCAAATCGGTAACACATGCAACATCCTAGAAGTCTGACTTTCCAACATAAAATGTGCTGATGTGATAACCGTTGATGCCCACCTGTCCTATACAACTTACCTCCGTCCCAGTCTCTCTCCAGTCCCAGCCACGACTGCCCCCGGGCCAAACCTTACAGTCCTTGTAGGCAGAGGAGCAGCCCTTCACCTTCATGTGTCCCCAGGACAGGGACACAATCTCAGGTGACGACATCGGCCACAAGTCACTCTCTAAGGCACATTGGAACAAATCATGACATTTCAATACAGGGGTGTTAGGTCGCATAGTTTAAAACAGTGTTTTTGAAACTGGGCCCTGGGACCCTTTTTGTGACAGCTAAATTCATCAGGGGCCCCCTAACTGACTGAGTTGAAGCATACATGGGGTTTTAATAAGGGCAGTGTACCAAAATATGAATTGGGCCCTGGGAAAGTACATTTTAAATGCACACAGTAATCTGTTGGTAAATAATCATTTATTCGCCAACGAATCACCTGATTATCCAGGTAATTTCCGAATGGGAACTTGATTTTAACGTACTACAAGAAAAAAAAAACTAAAATACTGTATGAACCCAACTAAACCATTTTACAGAGAAACATAAGCGAAGTAAATCCAAATAGACTATATTTAGATTGCATTTCTGTCCACGCAACCATAATTAGATTGCATACACTGCTCAACTTCAGCAAGTCGTGCAAACGAAAGACTGAGGAACTACGCTAAAATATTAGTTTAACATTGTCAGTAGTGATGGCTAAAGTACCGGGTACTTTTTCTTACCAGATTGAACGCTAAAGAATTCCTGTATACAGCTAGCCTAACTGCTTTCTGATCTGTGGAAAATAAAAATTGTAAAATGACGTAATCTCCAAGAAGGAAGTCGGAGAACGTAGCCGTAATTCCCAACTTGGAAATCATAAATTGCTTTAAATATAAAATATTACTACCTGTTAACCGCGTTTTTTAACAAAGGGATTTACGTTACATTTTTCCCAACAGTTTGTTACGCCACATAAACCATTTACGTGCCACTTCCTTGAGCGTTGCGGAACGAGACGTTTTCCAGACAACTTAGAAACACATGAACTACTGACGTGGAAACTTGATATTTTACCTCTGAAAAATAAATTATCTCAGTAAACGTTTATTGCAGCCTCTCTTGAAGTTCCCATACCTTTAAAAACAGCCCAAAGAAAGAGTAAATGGCTAATTAGTAAAATTTTATAAAAATAATATTTTATTCAGTTCATACACATACATTATGAAATAGACTTTACACAATTGTTAAGAACCACAGTTAAGGATCGATCTCTTGACATTTGAGTGCCAGTAAAGACAACTCCAGAAATTCACTAACATATGCATGATAGACTGGGTTCCCAACCCCGAATCCTTGAATGCTCTAAATTTAAAATTAAATGTCTGTACTCAGAAATGTGTGGAAAGACAATTACCCATCCTCAATACACAGACCAACAAACATGCACACATTTTGATTGCCAATTCTCAGTTTCACAACGATCTAGCGATATAACGGAAAAGTTATTAACATCAACATAAGGAGTCTTAAAAGTATTCAACCCCTCTGGACTTCTCCACATTTTGTTTTACAACATGAAACCAAAATGCATTTAATTACTTTTTGCCACTTATGAACAAAAAAGACAATGTAAAAGTGACAAACTATCTGATTTTTTTTTTAAATGAATTACAAACAAAAAGCATATTACAAAGGAAATCAAGTTTTTCAAAACTAAAAGAAATCAGGGTTAAATAGAGAAATCAGGGTTAAATAGAGAAATAAGGCACAACTGTGAATCAGTGTAAAATAGCAAATCCTCAAACAAAGTGAGTAGGGCACTAGTCAAGAGGCCTATGGCATCTCTAAAGGGGTTACAGTCAAGTATAGTTGAGCTGGGAGACACTGGGGTGTTTCCCTCCCCAACAACGACACAAAGCACACAGCCAAGACAAGGCTAGAGTGCCTTTGGGACAAGTCTGTGAAGGTCCGCAATTCAATAGAGAATAGGTGGAAAGTGTTGTCCACTAACGGTGACTAACAACTTGACAGAGATTGAGCAATTTTGCTGTCCAGATGTAACGCTGCTTGAGACATATCCAAATAGTCTTAAGGCTGTGCCAACGGTACCTCTACCAAATATTGACGGAATATTTCTACAATAAATTATTTTCTGTTGAGCATCTGTAATTCATTGAAAATAAGATGTAGATTCTTATTATATGGACATCATTATGGACTTGTGTTTATCATGAACAAAAATTATTAAAATCCATTTTGATTTCACGTTTACACAAAATGTCAAGAAGTCCAATGGGTGCTAATACTTTTGAGAGGCACTTTAACCCTGTAGCATAAACATTAATACAACTCTACTAATTATAATGATCCATGGCATGATCAGATTATTCGCTGTCGGACAGCCCCCTCATCAGTCCGCCTTCCATCTGTAATAGCGCTCTTCCCTGGTAACAGAGCAGAAAATTCTGGGGGTACAACAAAACATACCATCAGTGGTTTTCCTTTTCCCAAGCAAAATGTTTTAGTTGAAAATGTTTTGTCAAACAGAACAAAACAGGGAGGGTAGCCCCTTTCCCTTCAGACTTACCTGTCATCTCTGTTTCACTGCTCTGGCTTTCCCCAGGGACTGGGAAGGCACTGCTGGTGGCTGGGGACTTGCGATTGGCCTCCCCAGCAGCTGGGTCATAATCCGCAATAAGTCTAACTTCAGCAATTGGGTTGTCATTAGATGTAGCATAAAGCCCAGCATTTGCATTGGGGTTGTCATTAGCATCAGGGCTGCCACTAGCATCAGGGCTGCCACTAGCATTTGGGCTGCCACTAGCATTTGGGCAAGCGGCTTTGCTTTTCTTTCCATCTGTGGTGTCCATCTTCACCAGATACAGCGCCTGAAGCAAACCCATGGCGTCAAAGTTCTCCCCCTCACAGACACCCCTTTTTCTCAGCAACTCCAACACCTACAATACAGAGCTATACAGTTACACAATACAGAGCTATACAGTTACACATCTACATCACAAAGCTATACAGTTACACATCTACATCACAAAGCTATACAGTTACACATCTACATCACAAAGCTATACAGTTACACACCAACATCACAGACCCATGCAGTTACACACCTACATCACAAACCCCACCCCCACACACACACACACACCTTCATGTACTTGTAGGACTTCAGCTCGCTAAGGTTTTCTTCCAGGAAGAGCAAGTATAGCATCAGGTCATCCACCTGGCCCTGGGGACGGGGCAAAACACTGAGGGTGGGCAGTGATTGGTACGACTTCAGGAAATTATTTTGTGATTGAAGAAAAGGCCGTATAGAGGAGTAAATCACCACAGGAACCAGCATGGCGTAAACAATCAGGTTAACAAAGCTGAAATCACAACCCAGTTAAGTTGATTTAAAAAGGGATCAACAATAAATTAGAACAGACTAGAAACGAAAAATATGGTTCACAAACCTGAGCAATTGGAACACCCCCACGGCGACCAGCTTGCACTGTAACTGTTCGGGTATTGATGTGTCATTGACCAAGAGTCCAGTTCGCAAAAAACAGCCAAACTGTGGGGTGGACGTGGGACCAATAAGTTAAGGTAAGAGGAGGCCTACTTGGTCAGACAGTTTGTCAGGGTAAGTTACCTGGTCAGTGATGGAGGTGAGGTGGAGGTAATAGCCCAGATAAACACAGGCCAGCAGTAAGGTAAGCAGGTTCAGGCCTCGACAGAGCAGGTAGCGCCACAACAAAACCGCACTCCTCCTCTTGGTTAGCAGATATTGCTCCACCACTGGGTACATGAAACACCCCTCCGTAGGGTCAGGCAGATCCCTTTAGAGGGAGAGAACACAGAAGTCACAGGGATCAGTCTCCTTGTAATGCAACAATGCACATTAGTCTCCCATCCGTCATAGTTTACCTGAAAACAAGCTGTATGTATATTTGACTGTTATTATTGGTTTTTTATTATTACTCTATACATAAAATGGCTGTAAACTAAATGCCACATGTACTTTTTCAGATTGGTGAAAGAACTCTGCTAAATCTTTTTGTTTAAATATTGACAAGATGTTGGACCATCTCGAGGGAACTGTATTGACCCACACAGGTTAAACATTTTAAAAAGTGTTGGGGTTTGATGAAGATCCGTTCCAGACATTCAGCCGGTTTCTTCTGTTCAGTGCCTAATGAATACAACCCAAACAGCCTACCTCTCTGCGTGTTCCCCAGTAGCGGACATGCGTTTAGCCAGAGTTACAGAACGGTTGTAGCAGCGGTCAAGCTCTTCTATGACGAAGCTGAGGTCTGACTGAAGCAGAGGTGCGGCAGAGAAACGCCAGAACACCCCTGGAATATAAATGAGTATTGCTACCAACAGCAGGATATAGGGAAAGAACTGAGTGAGTGGGTGAGAGAGAGAGAGAAAACAAGAAAAAATGGGAAGACAGGAGGGGAAGTGAAAAAGTTTAACAATGCAATCCACATTACAATAAGAAAACACTCCTGTGGCACATAATTGCAAATATCTTTTAATTCCTTCCCTGGCAATGATATAAACACATCAAGTCTGTAATTGAAGAATAATGTTAGGTAAATTCCGCCAAAATTAAACTTCCCAATATTATTACCAGCACATCAAATTCAGCTACTGAATGTCAGGATTAGGCACGATGTAGCAACCACCGAGGGTTGCCTTTTCTAAACGGACCACGGTGCACCTACAGTAGCTACTGACACTTCCCATAATTGTGCCCCAAAACAATGAGAACTTTGTTCCTAATAGCACAGCTTTATACAACCTGCAATTTTTGCTTATTCGCCTTTGTAAAATAGCTGAAGCTTCATCGAGTTGGATCAGCACATTTTCAACTCTCGACACATATCGTCAGTTGGACTGAGGTCCGAGGTTTGACTGGGCCACCCCAGGACATTGACCATTTTGGTTTTAAGCCACTCCAGTTTGGCTTTAGCTGCATGTTTGGAGTCATTGTCCTGCTGCTGAATCCTCAAACAAGTTAGAGATCTCTTGCAAACATTAGCAGGTTTTCTTACAAGATTCCCTGAACTTGGTTACATCCATTTTGCCCCCTATTTAAAAAAATCCTCCATTCAACTGATTATGTGACTTCTAAAGACAATATTGCACCACCACTCATTCAAGTGTGTCCTAGCAAACAGGGTGAATACTTATGCAATCGATTAATTAATAATAATAATAATTCATTAAACATTTGTGTTGATCAGTGGAAAAACCTCCTTATTAAAATTGGACTTTCTGTCATGAAATTGCACTGAGAAAAATGTTGATGGTTAAAGAGAAGAGTGCAATTGTTTTACAGGCACTGTAGGTAAGCACCGAGTCCTCTCATAATAAGCAGTGCCCACTTTCCCAAGGTGATAAATATCGATTTTTGTCCATGCCCAACCTTAAGTAGGTGTTTATTTCTGTCAAGTATAGACAGGCAAATCCCGCCAAACTCGATTTAAGTTACGCAATTTAGTAAGTTAATTAAGTGTGTGTATGTGTGTTGTTACCTTGTGTAACCATAAGGGTTGTGTGTGAGTGTGTAGGGCTGCCCAGCAGTAGGAATCAACGTACAACGCCTGTCGCCAGGAAAAGTTAGTTGGAGGAAAACAGCTGATCTGAACACCTGGGTGGAAACAGAGACAAACAGAAACACATTCTGTAAGACACCGGATACACATTATTTTTAGAACACTACCTTCACAACCCACTTGAAACACCTACCCACTGATACCTCCTGGGCGAAAGCTAGGGAGATGAGGAGAAGAGGGAGTCCTACCGCAACACACATCACCATCTTGTCCACGGCTAGCTCGGTGCGCACGGTGTATCTTGCCTTACTTGGCTCCTTCAGGAGAAAATCACTGAAAACATAATCTGTAGCGACGCGGGCGATTGCCATTTTTTTTTCTCTCTTTGTTGTAGATCAAAACAGTTTCGTTTTTGAACAACTCCCACGTAAGTTTTAAACGGAGAAACAGGTAAAAGACATTAAGAGGTGAATTAGAAACTATCTAATCTAAACGACGATAATGTACCTATACTAATCAAGCCATAATGTGAATTCGGATAGAGATAACCATCTGGTTATATTAGCCAGCTAGCTACCTGTTCTTTGACTTGCATCACTAACAACAACTGCTGTTAACCAATTAAATGCTAGACTTGGAAGTCTCTTCCGGGGTGTCTCTGATCAGAGGTCACGTAATTAACTTTCCCTGAGGAACTATGTTACTGTATGTAACTCTAGGTCTAGACTCTAGACCTTCTGACCTTCCTTCCTTCCTTACTCCCTTGTGTGGTTCATTCCCACAGTATTTTGCTAAATGCACGTCAGCAGTTTTTTTGATGGAAAAAGTAAAAAGAAAATACACCTGTATGATGGGAAAAGGGCGTGTAAAATATAAACTATTTGTTAAACATGGTGGAATTGTGTCCGCAATATTTATTATGAGGATTTGTTAGGTGAAATTGTCTTTATGCGCAAATAATTATATGAGAATAAAGAATAATGAAGAATAACTGTCATAAGGATGGATCAAAGTCTATTGTCAAATGCACAAATAACATTGTTCGGAGCAATGAAATTCTTATGACATGGCACAAGTCTTCTATGTAAGTAAAAAGTAGTAATATAAGTAAAAAATATAAAACTAAAAAATCTATTGAATAAAAATGTAAACAGAATATGTACATTATCAACTAGCAGTCATTTCAAAGAGTGTGAAATGGGGTAATGACATTATAAAAGAAGTCTTTAAATTGTAGTGCCTTTGAATGGTACCTTTTTACAAGCAATTGTGCAATGAATGTGCATAGAACGTCATTAGAGCATACGATCATAGATCAATTTTGCTGGTTGAGAAGTATTATGACCTGGGGGACCAAACGGTTTTTTGTCTGAAAGTGCATTCTCTGTAACATCTACCAGACGGCAGCAGTGTGAATAGACCATAGCCTGGGTGGCTGTAGTCTTTTATGATGTGCTGTGCTTTCCTAAGGCATCTTGTGTGGTGGATGCTTGCACAGAGGGGAGATGGCAACCGCTGACTTCACCACTCTCTGCATGGCCATGCGATCAGCAGTGGAGCAGCTGCCATACCTGGCAACCTGAGAGGATGGTGCGGTTGGTGAGAGTTCTTGCAGACATCAGAATCAGAAATCAGAATCAGAA
Source organism: Novumbra hubbsi (assembly GCA_016801125.1). Classification (NCBI taxonomy): domain Eukaryota; kingdom Metazoa; phylum Chordata; class Actinopteri; order Esociformes; family Umbridae; genus Novumbra; species Novumbra hubbsi. The sequence continues at coordinate 61,832 of JACXGK010001282.1, read as the reverse complement.
ATAACTTTATGGCCAAGTACATTTACACATACAAGGAATTTTCTTTGCTGCTATGATGCATGACAGAAAAACACAGTAAGTAGTATGAGGTAAAACAAACAGACATGCCAAACCTCTTAAGTTTCCTCAGGAAGTACAGATGTTTTTAGGTTGTTTTTACTGCCAAGTCTGCTTGACTGGATAAGGTAAGGTCATCTTTGATTAACACAACGCACAAACATTTTTAAAATTGTTTTTGTAGATAGAGGAGAGACAGTGAAAAGACAGAGGACAGAGTGTGCTGAAAGTGCAGTGGGCCAGATTCAAACCCATGCTGCAGTGGTATATGTGTACCAGGGGCAGTGGCCTAGACCGCTACCCCACTCTGGGCCACAAACGACAAACTTAAAGTGGGAGACTCTCTCCACTCAAGCTCCATTGATGTGTACGGGGGTATGATCCCCCACTGCCACTTCCTGAAGTCCAGGATCATCTGCTTAGTATTGCAGGTGTTGAGATAGAGATTACTGGCGTGGCACCATGTAGCCAGGTACCCCAACCTCCTCTCGCCCCTGGGGACTTCCATGGGGTCACGCTTTGGGGGAGCGCTCCTCACGTCGGCCGTGGCTAGAGACAGAGTGCAGTCGTCTGGGTCCTCAGCAAGCCTTGCAGAAGAAGGAATGGCGATGGCCTCCTCAAATCGTGCACAGAAGGTGTTGAGCTTGTTTGGCGAGAGAGGCGGCAGGCTGGGCCTCACCGCAGTTTCTCCCTTTATTGTTGTTATGTGTTGCAGTCCACACCACATGCGTCTGGGGTCGGAGCTGTGGTAGTTAGACTCCAACTTATCCCTGTAATCTCTTTTTGCATCTCTGATGGCGCCTTCTGTGGATCTGGACCTCCACAAATCCTCCATGTCCCCAGAACTAAAGGCAGATGACATGCTCTGAGCTTAGCACAGACATTACCCTTAACCCAGGGCTTTTGGTTGGGGAAAGTCCTCACATTTGCCCTTTGGACGGCATCATCGATGCACTCTGAGATATGGTTGTATGGTTTCTGAAACTATTATAATTTAGAGTCAAAAATTAAGCAGAAAACATTATATAATAGGTTTCTTTACATAGTACTAAAATTGGTTTCTGAATTGATTTTCTTATCTTTTAATGTAATTTCCATTAATATTAAATTATGCTTTGGTAAATACTAATATGGGTTCTTAGATTGAACCCTCTTGTTTCCCAGTAACAAATGTAGTACAGATCTAAACATAATCAAACTCTGGGGAGAGTATTGAGATTATCGAACCCCATTGAAACTGCTAAAGGATCCTTGGTATTTCAATTTTAAACAATTTAATGTTAGTTTAGTATAAATCACAAATTAAGAGCAAATACAGGCAACGGTTTAAAAAAAAATTGTGGGGGGGACAAAATTAGGTTTTAGTTTACCATGCAAGTATGATAAAGAACACATTCCAATTTTCAGAACTTGTTTGGGATTATTAGGGTTAGGCTACGTGCATGTCTCTGGGAAAACGACAACCGGATGAGATTGTGAACCGAAAAGGCACCAGTTTCGAAAAAGAAAAATGCTCACATTTATTGAGCAGAAGATCTTGTTAAAATTGTTTGCAAACTGTATACCACTTGCTGAAGGTCGCACGCAATAGACAAAATTAAGGTTGCAGATGCCACAGCGTCGATATCCGTGCTAGAATATGTGGTTTCTTTACGCGGCAAAGTTAACACTAAAATACTATTACTTTAAAGCAATTGTCAATTGATTCATTCTTTTGAGATGTATAGCTATGTAGTGTAGGCCCTCTTTAACAACAATTGTAACGTTTTTAGTTAACATTTTCGGTTGCACCGACCTTTAAACTGAGAATATCTGAAGGAACGATTGTGAAGTCACTTCTTGAAAATGCATACAAAAAGTCGCAAATAAAATATCTGTGTATTCTAAAGGTTTCTGAGGTCTTACCTATCAAAGTCCGATTCTTTATTATTAAGCTAACTTCGTAGCAGTTTCCCTCTGTTTGTCCTCTAACCATCTCTATGCTAGTGTAGCTACCTCTACACTATCTCTCGGAGTCGGTGATCTCGTTCTCGCTAGAGTTTCTTTAGTTTTGACAAACAAGGTTGTTTGGAGGCGCATGACATCTCTGTGTAACAAACCGAAGTAGAGATCCGGCGAAGACTGCTAAAAAGATCGACGTCAGACGCTGATCATCTCATTCAATTAACAGAAGCCTTTCGTCAAGTGAGTAATGTTGCAGATTAGCTAGTCTGTTGTTACAAAATGTTGTTTTGTTACCCTTCCTGTTTGTTTTATTGTTAATATTACCATAGGGTAAAGTACACACATTTGCTAGCTGGTATTGCTTGTTATAAAAGCAGAGGAGCTAGCTAACTGACGATGTAATGCATGTTATTGTCTGATAACTCATAATATTCAGTACATTTTGTCGTTAGCTACACACCGTAAGTTACCTGTACTACGGTTAGTTAATGTAATAATAGCAACCTTACAGTAAAGTTTGGTAACCTTTATAATTGTCTGCTAGCCACTTGACAATAGTTATCTTACTATCTACAACTGAAAGTTCCGTACTGCCTGTACATATCGTAATGTATAGACCTTTTCGAACGCAGCTAACTGAATAATATGCTAGTTCTTGTAAATAATGGTTTCCATTAATTTAGTTTCATATTTTAATAGTCATACACAAGGAAAACTATATACCACACATGTTGACAGAAAGTATTCATCTGATATTTACTACCTAGCTATTATAATTATTAAACTATTGACAGCTATTGTTCATTTAATGTGTGAACAGATCCTTATGAGAATGATATCTCATCAGTTTGATATGTCTGTTTGACCTTTAGTCGGGCATGGAGGAATCCAATCAAGATGCATTTGACAGCGCCAGGCTACAGGTGATCAAAGACGGTTATGAAAAGGCCTTTGAGTGCATCAACAAGGGCCTCACAGAGGATGAGGCAGGCCACAAGAGCCAGGCCCTGGCCCAATACAGACAGGGGCGCAAGAACCTCCTTAGAGCCATCAGTGTGCCCTCGCAGGGGATTGAGTGTGTGGGCAGCTCCTGGGAGTCTGCCCGTCAGATGCAGCACAAGATGCAGGAGACTCTGAACAACATCACCACCAGGTTGGCCGTCCTAGAGACCAGCTCAGCCCCCGAGCACCCAGCTCCTCCAGATGAGTCTAATGGAGTCCCAGGGGCATCCTCTAAACTCTACCCCAAACTTGAAAAGGAGAGACCAGCGCGGCCTTCTCCACCCAAGATGCCGACGACTGCCGATCAGGCTGCAGCCGTGGGGGCCAGTGGGTCTGCCTCTCAGCTTCTCTCCCCCACTGCGGCGCAGAGCGAGCTGCCCCCAGCCTACACTTACCAAGCTGCAGATGGCCACCAATCCATCTCCTATGGGACCGAGTCTGGGGAGATGTCGCTGGTGGGAGATGAATTCTACAGCCAGATGTCCCCCTCTTCCCCATCTCCTTCGAGTATGGGGGAGGACGGTGAAGAGCTCTTCTTCCTGCCTCAAGGGGTTCAGATATTCTTTGTCACTCCTGACGGCCAAGTCAGTGCCCCCTCCTACCCAGGGTACCTGCGGGTGGTCAAGTTCACCAGCCAGCAGCAGAGATTGCCCAACCGCCCCCCTGCCTTCCTACAGGTAAGAGGATTGTGGGAGAACGGGTTGATACAGTTCACAGTTGCCTTTAGTAGTGCCCTTTCCTGAGGTCTGTCAAGCATGCTTTCATTTTTGAATCGACGTGACACGTAATGCATTCGGTGTATGAGGACTTCTCAGGGATGTTTTTCCATGGAATCCTGGGAACCATTTTTCTTATCTCAATCTGCATCGGTTGTGCCCTCTCACCTAATTTCGTCATCATTTGTTGGCTCTTCCTCTGCTCATGAATACTTTTCGTTGTGCGCAAGCGTGGGCTTGGCCTGTGGAATAGCTTTGAGTCCTTATGTCTTAAGGGGTTGGTTAGCAGTAGCACATAAGATAGCTAATGCTCTATGTCCTGTGATCACATGATACTAATCCCAGGCATGAGTTCTATGATGTCATGGTGGGAAATCCCCAGTGCCACTATGTCAGGTTCACAGATCTGGGTCACCAAACGTTACAGTAGGGAGACAGAGGGTGTTGCATTGGCCCAGTGTTTAAAGGAATGTAGGCTAAGTTCATACTGATTATTTGTTAACAAATGTGTCCCTCCCCGTGTTGTCATGTCAAGTTAACCTCTAAATACGATTTCAGACGAAGTCATACTGAGCGTTCAAACGAGAGAAATTCACAATTTGGTTACTTTTTGCTAAGGTGAATATTTAATCTAACCTGTTTATGTAGTGAACTTTGGAAATTCTGTACAAAAATAATTCCCCTTCACTTCTGAATATGCTTTATTTATTTATTTATATGTGTCTTACTCTTTAAAAATGTGCTTGTTAATTTGTTTTAGGATTAATTGCCTAAAACAGTGCCGTATCATTAAAATGTGAGCTTGCTCGCTATCTTGAGCTTAATTCTGTTTAGGAAAGCATTCAAATCTTGTTAGGACTTTACCATTCACTGGTTCTGCCCTTTAAGTTCACGTTACGCGGATACATACAATCCTGAAATGTGGCCTGTGATTAGGCTTCCATAAACACTGATGCCTTTTTATAAAACTTAAAACTGTAGGACATGACAACCACCAGCAAAGACGCCGTGGGACCAGCTGCCTCTAATGGTACAGACACTAATCAGACAGAAAATCATTTGGACTGCTCCTCTCTAAAGAATGATTGAATCAAAAAGGAACGAGCATTCATCTAACCTGTCGATTTAAATGGGGTCAACCCTACTGCTATAGACACTGGGGTAGGATCTGCTGTGTAAACTTGTATTACAACTGGTGGTGTGGAGATTTTCAATTGAATATTTCTTGAGTTTATCTGTAGCCAGTGGTTAACATCTGGTGCCCCATACACACCTGCAATGCTCTCCTGTGTAATTGGGCCCCAAGGTTCATGGTTTCCCAGGTGTGTGATTGGCTGTACTGTGTGATTGGTTTTGCAGTTCATATCCTACAGCTGTGTGATTGGTTGTACTTGTCATGTGTTCCACCAGGGTGATTGGTTGTACATTTTGTGTTTCAGGTTTGCGATTGGTTGTACCCATTGATGGCCACTGACTCCCCCGTCCTGCTGTGTAACACAGGAGTGTTTATGTTCCCGGACATGATGGCATCTGCTCCAGGGTACTATGTGGGTGTTGTGCTGTCCTCTGAACTGCCTGCAGCAGAACGCCAACTGTTCCAGGACCTGTTGTCCCAGATGACAGACCTCAGGGTGCAGGTGAGCCTTTGAGGCTGTGTCTCAAGCAACAACCGCAACAACGTCTTTCTGTCTGTGGGGTTTGTGTCTATTTTCGGTATGTTTGAGTAATTATTTTAATGACTCAAAGCATCGCTGTCAATGGTCCTGTAAACATAACCCCATAACATGCAAATTCTGTGCAACTTCTGGCCCATTTTAACAATATAGCTGTAAAAGAAATGTATAAAGCAAATTTACACTACTTAAATTAAGGGAACACGTAATCATCACAGTATAACACCTAGTCAATTAATTTTCTGGGATATGAATTTGTCCAGTTAGGAATCATAAGCGATTGTAAATCAATACCAGGAGATTACACAAGGAGCCGAAGGGTGCAAACGCAAAAACAAATTCTAAATGCCTTTAAAGTTCACTGTATAGTGAAGTGTGTGTATTGCATTTTTACTTAATGTTGTGTACATTTACATGACGGTGCAACATCACTGCTTGACCCAATAACATGTTTCTGCTCATGAGCTGTGGCAGCTAACCACTTCACATGGCTTTTAAGTGTTAACAGGGGTTTCTGCCTGAGAAGCAGGTTGCGCGTGTCTTCTTATTGAACCATGTTTGGCTGCACTACTCGCTCCTTGAATGCACACAGACTCAGCAGTTGGGGTATTTGGACCAACAGGCAGATGAGTATTAATATGTGCTAAGGCTCTTACCTGGCTGGAGTCGCTACAATAACAGAATCAGTGTGTGGTTCGGCCTCCGTGTCTGGTTTAGTTTGAACGCCGTTGTTTGTTAAATAACCTTGGACATGGAACGTTGCTTCTACAATGGAATCCAATAAGCAAGTATGCGCTCCATTATATTGTGTACATAGGAACTGATGGCAAATAGCAGTTGTAGTGGCCTCATACAGGTATGTTCCATATTTCCATTGATAAGTGATTCCTACAGTTCATTATGACGGTTCTATACAGTTCCTTGCAAGATCAACCCCTTGACCTATTCTCTCATTTCTAAATTGAACATTAAATTATGTTTAAGGATTTAATTTAAAATGCCTAAACTCAAAAAACAACTACTGTGAGGTGGCATTGGTTTTATGTTGTCTTTGTGAACTAATGCCTGCATTCTTTTATTATTTGTTTTTCTCTTTCCTGTAGCAGTGACTTTCTAAATGTTACTTCGTTGAGTAAGGTGTACTTGGCCACTATGTTTTGTTACTTCCACTTCTGAAGTATAGTCTTAATAAAGTAACAATCTACTCATACTCTACTGTAGGTATCATCAAATGTATGCATTAACATTAAGTCCTGCTGTTAAAGAGCATCTGCCAAATGATTCAAATGTGAAACAGTTTCCGGGCATTTTTATACTACATTAGCATTTCGTACACAATTAGAACTTCTCAATAAGTCCTTAACATGGTTCTTTCTTATACCAGACAGCATCTTGTTTGTTTGCTGTTCGTTACAGCAATTATGTTTTTGGAACGATTAGCCGCAGGCTGTTTCTTTCAGCCAGGGGACATGTAGAATGTCTGGTGATCATTCTTTTTATTCAGGGGACTTTGATCAGAGGGAGAAGAGCCACTAAGTTGAGGCTAGATCCTAGGACTTGACTTCATGGTTACTAAATGCTTACTACAAGATTAAGAATCGGTCATTGGAGATTACCAGTCTGCTGCTATAAGTGTTGGGCCCTAGTGTTACAGCATGCAACTAAGTGCCTATTGAAAATTCTTAGCATGCTTCCCAGTCAATATATGATGCTAAGTATGCTTAGGTAAAGGGATACAACATTTATTACCTTGGATAAACAAATGAATTGTATATATTTAAACTGCAATGAAAGCTTTGTTTGAATTCTTTGTCTCTTAATAGTAATTGCTCTGCGCATAGCTTTCTTTTGTTTAGTATGCAGGCTTATAAACTATATCCCACAGCCCCTGTATCAACTTCCCGTGGCTAGGCTAGGCTAACCACTAAAGGGTCAGCCCTGCTGTGTTCTAGGCTCCAGATGAGGCCACAGACAACATCAACCTGGGCCAGAAGGTGCCCATCGCTCCACCTGAGGAAGAGGCGCCGGCAGCGGGGGAGGAAGATGAGAAGAACCTGCCAGAGTGGAGCGAGAAGGTGGCCGGTGGTATCCTTACAGGTCAGACCCGAGTGCGTTGACCCTTAGGCGGGAGGAAATGCACCAGAAATACGAGCGGCAGTGACAAACGGTGGCCGTATTTAATATTATATATCTATATATATATAATATAATGAAACATTACGATGAAATAAAATGCTGGTCAGGGGTTATAGGAACGCCCATGGGAGCTTTAGGGACACTCAACTGGGCTCCTCTAGGCTCAGTTAGACCTAAGAATCTTAAGAATAAATAAATTCATTCGAATCTTCGTAGGCGCTTCGTTAAATCTACCGAGCTGTTTCCCAAAGCCGTCGTTAATAGAGTTGTACTTGAAAGCGGTTGATGACTTCCTCAGACAACCATTATCGGCTCAAGTGGACTTGGACAACAGGGCAGATTCAACACTGTCGTAGGCTCTTTCAAGTGTCTAGCCGGATATTATATAAAGTATGTCAGAGGGGCGACCCGTAGGGCGCAGGGGTTCGGTACCACCGTTGCCTCATTTTGTTCCAGGAACACCTCTGCTCAGCTGTTGTGTGTTTTGTCCAGGGGCATCATGGCTGAGTTGGGGCCTGGTGAAGGGGGCTGAGTTCACCGGCATAGCCATCCAAAAGGGGGCGTCCAAACTGCGTGAGCACATCACCCCAGAAGACAAGCCAGCTCACGTCAGCCCCACTGTCACCAAGGGCCTGCATGTAGCCAAACAGGCCACCGGGGGTGCTGTTCGTGTCAGCCAGTTTTTGGGTGAGAAACTGTGTGTGTTATGGTGTGGAGTGTTGTGTTATGACGGGGTGTGTGTTGTGTTTCTAGGGGACGGTGTGTGTATAGTGGCAAGGTGTGTGGTGTTATGACGGGGTGTGTGTTGTGTTTCTAGTGGACGGTGTGTGTATAGTGGCAAGGTGTGTGGTGTTATGACGGGGTGTGTGTTGTGTTTCTAGTGGACGGTGTGTGTATGGTGGCAGGGTGTGTTATGACGGGTTGTGTGTTGTGTGTGTATGGTGGCAGGGTGTGTTATGGCGGGGTGTGTGTTGTGTTTCTAGTGGACGGGGTGTGTATGGTGGCAGGGTGTGTTATGACGGGGTGTGTGTTGTGTTTCTAGTGGACGGTGTGTGTATGGTGGCAGGGTGTGTTATGACGAGGTGTGTGTTGTGTTTCTAGTGGACGGTGTGTGTATGGTGGCAGGGTGTGTGGTGTTATGACGGGGTGTGTGTTGTGTGTGTATGGTGGCAGGGTGTGTTATGACGGGGTGTGTGTTGTGTTTCTAGTGGACGGTGTGTGCATGGTGGCAGGGTGTGTGGGTAGGGAGCTTGCTCCCCACGTGAAGAAACATGGAGGCAAGTTGATCCCTGAGTCCATGAAGAAAGACAAAGATGGACGATCCAACATTGATGGAGCCATGGTGGTGGCAGCCAGCGGAGTTCAAGGTACAAGGGCTGCCAGTTGCTACTTTATGAAGAGTCATATTGGTTATTATGGCCCTGTTCTAACCGTTCTTGTGGTTCCTGCTGGTTTCTACCTAAGGCTTTGCTACCATGTGGACTGGCTTGGAAGTAGCTGCAAAGAACATCACAGTCTCTGTGGCCTCAGAAACGGTCTCCACCGTCAAGCATAAGTAAGTCTCTTTCTCTGTTCACGTTAACCAACATTTGTTCAACCACTGTCTCAAATGACACCCGGTTTCCTAAAGCCCAGTGTCCTATGTATGAACCAAGGACCTTTGAACTTGTGTACTGCATAAAGAATAGGGTTTCATTTAGGACACATAGCATGGGCATCTGTGCTGTGGTCATTTAACTTGTGTGATTGAATATAAATATAATAATTTAAAAAGTAATTCTGAGAGTTTTACATTTAAAAACAAGCACTTAAATATATTTCCCTCTTCCACATATTTTTCAGATTTAGGGGTCTACAAAATATCAAAGACCCTCCTAATGACAAGAAGACTTGCAATTTCAATTAATTACCGATGTTAATTACTATTCCCTACTTAACCCCATGCCGCATGGCCAAGACTTGTCTATGTCTGGGTGTTTGGACTCTTGAGTTCTTTGTCATTTGACAATCTAAACCGGCTGCTACTCTATCTTACTGGGCTGTGCTTAATTAATTAATAATTAATTAAAACCAATTTCAGTCCTTTCAAACACCACAACTAACAAACTTTCTTTCCAGTCTTCATTTAAGTATTTAATATTATGTGGTTGTGAAATTTTGTGTGTTTAAATGAATGCATCCAATATCCACAAGATATGAGTTGTATTACAGAAAAATGAAGAAGAATATTCTGACATTCAGAACAATAATATTGAATACATGCTCTGCTTGGGTGGTGGCTTCAATCATGGTTGCATGTTTTGGTCCTTTTAGTTGTTCTCTGTAATTACCCCCAGCCCATCCTCCTTCCAGAACCTCCTCCCCCTACCCGTCCTCCTTCCTACCCGTCCTCCTTCCAGCCCGTCTTCCTCCCCCTACCTGTCGTCCTTCCACCCTTACCCTCCTCTCACCAGTGGGTTGTGTGTGATTATAAGGTATGGGGCTGCAGCTGGCCAGGCCACAGACCACGCTGTGAACTCCGCCATTAACATGGGTGTCACTGCCTTCAACATTGACAACCTGGGCGTCAAAGCTGTGGTGAAGAGGACTGGCAAACAGACGGCTGTGGCCATCCTGGAGGACTACCATCTACAGGGCCCTACCACTAACCAGAACCAAGTGGAGAAACGGGGCAAGTAGGCCCACCTCCTAGTTGGTAACCTTTCCCTTATGTAGTGCACTACTGTAGTTGACCAAAGAGTAACTAAGAGAAGAGGGTGCCATTTGGTACCCGTAAACCCCTCTCTATGACTCTAGCCTCTACCCTCTCTATGACCCTAGCCTCTTCCCACTGAGCACAGGTAGAGATATGAGAGGTTGGGCTAGGTGGAAGCATACATTCTGCATAGCTGTTCATCGGAAAAGGCTGAGCAACTATCAGATTTCTGAAATCTATGGAGATCTACCCAAGTGCCTAGAGAGCTGAGGCTAGGTCTGTGTCCCAAATAGTACTCTATTTTCAATATAGAACATTTCAGTTGTGGCCAATATATTGTTGCATTTTCATTGTTCTTAATTCACAATTTTTATTCAAGAATTTGTGAAATTCATGGGTTTGTTATCACATCTTGATATAGTGCACTACTATTTTCCACACTGCTGGACCAAAGTTAAAAATCTAATTTAGGTTAGAGAGTGAGACAGATAAATGGCTTGGACACAATTATTGGCACCACAAAACTAGTACCATTACTTGTTTGCATAGCCTTTGCCCAAGATATCTTCTAACAAAGGCTTCTGCACCTTTCTTATTCGACAACTGTCCATTACTTGGGCGTTTGAATACCACAGTTAGTGGATTGCGCCGCTCAAACGTTAAAGAATTAGAAAAGACATCTTGAAGAAAACCATGGGTGCCAGCTGATTGGACCACAACAGGAGCTCTGCTATTAGGGGCCCGTTCCTTTATAGCCTTCATTAAAACCAGATATGTATTCTTTTAAGAAATCGATTTATATTTGAATGCTTTATTTACAGTAAATATTTATATTTCCATACTAGTTGACTGGTGTTTATGTATGTGTGTGTGTGTGTGTGTGTGTGTTACTAAGCTTTATATAACTGTTGAGCACTTTCATTTTTTATAAATAGTATGATAACATATTGTTATAAATATAATAATAACTCAGATGGACTATGTAGGTAGGCTGATTAGTAATTGCTAAATTGTATGTCGGCAATGCTGATAAGATCTTGGAGTCACTGGAATACAAGTCAGGTTTATTACATATAAACTGTGAACAGGATGGTGGTATGAAAAGGAAAACAAACGTATGGAAACAGTTATGTCTATTTCAGGTGGTAGTATTAAGGCCGGTTCAGATTTCGCAGAAACAGAGTACCGTTTCCAGACAGTGTGTTACATATTTTTTGGTTCTGATTTTGTAACAGGCCATATCACTCTGTTGCGGTGTTCAGTGGCCTTCAGAAAATATTTTCAAATTCTGGTTGGAGGTATCTAGATTTTGTGTTTATTCCCAGGCTCATCTTTTCCAAATACAAACCTTTTTTTGGAAGTATTTGGTGAATTGGTATTTCCAAAATGAAACTTTGTCACAAGGAATCCACAAAATGTCAATGAACTGCGAGGACCAATAAACCACATGGCTAGGAATCTGATTTGCCACCTATTTAACAGCTATTGATTTTATTTAATATATATATATATATACTTTATATATATACTTTATATATATATATATATATATATATATATATATATATATACTTTATATATATATATATACTTTATATATATAAATATATATACATACTTTATATATCTGGTTCCACTTGGCTTTTGCCTGGTCTGACCACAGAAAAGAAAATCAGATTTTTCTGTGAATGAAATGGAAACATGATTTCTGCTTATTCAGTGGGAACCGGTCTTAAGTATGCCTTAAATCACTCGGTACAAACAGAAAGCTTAATTCACCATAGGGCTATGATTCCACCTGACAGCTCTGTTGATCATAATATCCCATAGTACCTTTTAACGCTGTGACACACATGGTGTTTTTGTGATTTAAATCATATACTTTTGTTAAAGATAAAACAGTCATTAACATTATTGACAAAGTGTTTATTAATCATTTTTAACAATTACATCTGAAACATTATCAAAGCAGTTACAGACTGTTGGTTAGCCAAAGAAGCTTGTGGCACAATTTTCCTTAAGTTCAAAGCTTTGAGTGTAATCTCTAGGTTTTGTGTGTACATATGTTTAACATTTTACTTGTAATGCTACCATAACTGTACTACTTTGGGCTGATGCTATTACTCCAGTAATATCTGCCCTACATCAGGGCAAACTGTATGTTATTGAAATATCTTGCATTGAATATGCGTCTGCATTCTTACAAAGTGATTTTCCAAATAATTCCGTATTTTTTTTGGCCCAAGGTGAACACATGGGACATGTGTCTCTGTGATGAGCCTAATATCTAAGTTGGCTAATAAAAATCTGGTACAAAATACGTTTTATGTGTCATTCATTTTGTTAAAGCTGTATCATACAGTAAACTCTAAACACATTTTGACAGAAAGCTGATGCTTTACCAGGCCTGTAACCGCTATTATGTTTTATTGTGCATGTGGAAGGTTGGATGATTGACACAAAATGGAAGAACTACACCTCTGATTAAAAACAAGGATCTTCTCCCTTTCTGCGGACCTTGACCAACCTCTGAACCGACTGCTCTCTAAACTACTAGGTTCAAGTCCGACATCCAGGTCTCCCCTGTATTTTGCAACAGTTCGTCATGATCGACTATACAAGACTGGAGACGTGTTTGTGTTAGCAATGTAGTACGCTACTGCTCTGCCAGATCGCCTCATCACCAGCATAAAGATGTCCATGCTTGTGTTTGCTGCCAAATGACAATATTCCCGTTGTGCAGTAATGTTGTCCTTGCGTTTGAGATACAACTGTGGAATACTTCACAGATTTGGAGTTTAGGGGAGTCATTAGTTATCCTTCCTCAAGAGAACAGGATGTGCATAACAAAATTCGCATAACCTAAACCTGATCCATCACACCTGCCAGTATAGTTCTATAATGCATTTGAAATTTTGTGAAAGTAGGAATTTACAACATGAGTGGAGACAATCTTTTCGAAAAGCCCTCCAACTGGTAGTAGGAGACTCGCCCCTGAGTATTGACTAAGGAAAGTCCCGTCACTTAATATTCAGTAATTTCATCTATCAACAAACGGAGATATTTCTAACAACATAATTTCTCTACGAATATAATTGTAGATGCACTTCAAAGCATATAGCTGCTATTTGTATGACAACTAATACACCTTCCTACCTTTCTCTCGGTAATGAAAGACACATTAATGCACTAGTAGCGCGATGACGGTCTGCGCCACGCCCCTTGTTACAGCCCAAAAGAGGGTTCGCCGGTATGGGGAGACGAGACAGAGCGTGAGGTAGAGGGAGAAAAAGCGTTGGATGTTGTCGAGGAAAGATGCTTGGTGCTTTCCTCCAGCCTGCATATCAACAAGGGACCAACCCATCTGGAAATAATTGCTTAAGAGAGAAACCAGCTGCTGCTCACGCGCTCAATCACAGGGCAACAAAGCGACACATGCTTTTACTGCTTGTACAATACTAGACTGATCTACGTTGACATATCCTATCCGGGAAGCTGATGTATGCATTTGCTAAATATTGACGGTTGACTGCATCCAACTTCGATCAAAGGTAAGAAGCTGTTTGTCCAAAACATAGTTTAAGATACTATAATATGTGTTTCGGTGTAATTGCATATTGTCTTTTATTGGTTTTTCCAAAATAAGATAAAATATATATTTTTTAAAATTCCCTCAATAGGATGGTGAAAGAACGGGGCTATTGCTAACTCATAACAGCAGAACATGTGATCGCGCTATATCCTAGCATACCATCCGCTTTTTGTGCGCCTAAGAAATATCAAATTTATAGGAAGCCTAAGTGACAAACTACGCCTTCAAACTGCTTTATACATGTCGAGGGCTTGCGGCGCTGTCCCTTCAGCACCGGGAGGCTCGTTCTGACCAATTCCACAAAGCCCTAACCTACCTGTCATAATTGAATAACCGCACCCACGCCGCTGTCCAGCCCGCACCATTATACAGTATATAGTATATATGTAAATAAATTACAGTGAACTATTACAAAATATGACGTTTTGAACAGAAATAAGTTGCTAAAGGTTTAAATGAATGCGCCTGTATTTATACCTAATGTCCCTTCACTGATATGGCTCTGTCCGTGTAATATCTCTACAGTCATGGAACTGGAGCACTTTGATGAGCGGGACAAAGCCCAGAGATACACCCGCAGAGGCTCAAGGACTAATGGGCTGCCAAGCCCCACTCACAGTGCTCACTGCAGTCTGTACAGGACCCGGACACTCCAATCCCTGGCCTCGGAGAAGAAGGCCAAGAAGGTCCGCTTCTATCGCAACGGAGACCGCTACTTCAAAGGAATTGTGTATGCTATATCCCAGGACAGGTTTCGCTCCCTAGACGCTCTATTGGCCGATCTGACCCGCTCCCTGTCCGATAATGTGAACCTGCCCCAGGGGGTCCGGACCATCTACTCTGCTGATGGAACCAGGAGAATATCCGGCACGGAGGAGCTGGAGGAAGGTAAAACAACGCTCAACATTAATTGTAAGGGTGGGATTAGACAATATTGAGCATGGGCCCCTGAGAGACAGGAACAAAAGAAATGGTCGATATTTCCAATGGTCGATGTTTTTGTGTATTGATCAGCCCATATTATTTCGAATGAAGCGACCTGGCTGTGTCCTTTTGGGGTGCATGCAGGAAAGTGAGTCGGTACAGTTGGCCCGTGGCTGCTGTGACAACATGCGCACCTATCTCTGTGTGTCGCCCCCCTGCAGGAGAGAGCTACGTGTGTGGCTCCGTAGAGCCATATAAGAGGCTGGACTACACCAGGAACGTCAACCCCAACTGGTCAGTCGGAGTGAGGACGGTTGCGGTTGCTGTGGTACGTGGCCCTTCCCCCCTGGGCAGTTCCCCGGAGACCAGAGAGAGTAAAGACTTCATCCGGCCTAAACTTGTCACCATCATCCGCAGCGGGGTGAAGCCTCGTAAGGCCGTTCGCATGCTCTTGAACAAGAAGACTGCCCACTCTTTCGAACAGGTCCTCTCTGACATCACCGACGCTATCAAGCTGGACTCTGGGGCGGTGAAAAGATTGTACACTGTGGATGGGAAGCAGGTAGGTTATTAATCACCATATTATTCCAGTCACTGCTAAGTTCCTGTTTACCTCTGATTGTAGGCGGTGTTAGTTATCAGTATGTGGGGGTGTGTTAGTGTATGGATGTTCGTACTCAATAGCAGTTTCAAAACTAAAGTTTCTCCAACACATTTTTAGACCAAAGTCTTTCTATCTTTTAGAATTAGACGTACGACCGGGTCACTCAATATCCCAAACACGTTATTAGTACAGTAAAGGTGTATAAAAAAAAGAGTGAAGTTGGTAACTGTGTCCTGTCTAGTCCTGACATGGCTATTAACAGTCAGCCTCTCCTCTTTAAGGTTGGTTTTATAAAACCAACTAAAACGTGTTTCATTTTTCTCCCACGAACGGTTTCTATGATAATCTTGTTGCTAAGAAACTGCCTCTGCGGCAGAGCGGTGCGGTGGGGCTGTTGTATGTGTGTGTGTGTGTGGTGTTCAGTGTTGCAGTACAGTGTCTGTCAGGGCCGTTGAGGGAGGCTTGAGGATGGTGCAGGGTCTTCACATGGTCCGGGCCATGATTAGGTGATGAGGATATCATCCACATCATGCCAACCTACAAACAACCTGTAATGAGATCACTGCTTTTGGATGTTAACCAGGCAACACTTTAATTAATTCCTGCTTAAAATTGACTGATTTGTTGAACAGTGAAGAGAACCTCCCTAATATTTGTTTCTCATCATCATAGCAATTATATGGGGGATCTACTTTCCGTCTCTCTTCGAACGACTGCTACGTTAGGTTCATGGACATTCAATGAATTCAAAGATACATTTTTTTAGAATAGTCCATCTGTTCAAGTATTTCCCATCCCTCACTTCCTGGTCAATATCATTGTTACTCCCGTTGATGTTTCAAGAGGCCAATTAGATCCCTGTGCTGCTAACTGAGACTAATGGATTTTAAGGTTGGGCTATATTATACAGAGTTAAAGGGCTCATTGGCTGTCAATGTCTCGCTTTTGACAGATAATATCTGGCTTGGACAGATCATATATTGCTGTTGTGTTTTTATTATACTTTTATTATATTTAGGTATACTTAGACATATTTTAACATCACAATTCAGTGACGTGTCTTTCACAACACACATGAAACCGTTTCACAACACAATGCTGTGTGTCCCTCCCCAGGGAATCCTTGCTCCTCTTTGCTATGGTCCTACAATGGAAAGGAAGTAGGGCACCTGCTGGGCCTAACCAGTCAAGAAGGGGCCTAGGACCTCTCACCCTTGGGTCAACCTCCTTCCCCCACCGCCTTAAAGGCGTTTAGGTACACATGTTGTCATGGAGCAGTAGCTAGGTGAGCTGGAGGGTGGTGAACTGCATCCCCCAACGGAGAGTCCTGACGATGTGCTGCCAGGCGCTGGTCGCAGGGTGTCTACAGGTCGCAGGGTGTCTACAGGTCGCAGGGTGTCTACAGGTCGCTGGGTGTCTACAGGTCGCAGGGTGTCTACAGGTCGCAGGGTGTCTACAGGTCGCAGGGTGTCTACAGGTCGCTGGGTGTCTACAGGTCGCAGGGTGTCTACAGGTCGCTGGGTGTCTACAGGTCGCAGGGTGTCTACAGGTCGCTTGGTGTCTACAGGTCGCAGGGTGTCTACAGGTCGCTGGGTGTCTACAGGTTGCAGGGTGTCTACAGGTCGCTGGGGCTCCTGGCAGGAGAGGCGACACTCCCGTGGGAGACACCGGAAAAAAGTTAAAATGTCCGGCTGTGGTGGGGAATTTGTTCCAAACACAACACTTTCAGTTTTGTTTATGACTTGTATAAGCTTTTTGCTAATTGCGTGTTCCACAACTTAATGAAGCTTGTTGTTTAGGGTTTTCAGTCCTTTTGTTTCGCTTGAAATTGATTCAACTGTGTTTTTTACAAAATGCTAAATGGTAGAGATTACTTCACTGCAGACTATATGCGTTCCTGAGGTAAAATGATTTCATTGTGAGTAGAGGGACATCTCTATCTATCTTAACTAGCAGGACCAGTCAAAGACGTAGACACAAATTCAAGTGAATCGAGAAGTGTGTCCAAACCTTTGGCTGGTACTGTAAATATTGATCTATATCTTAATGACTTTGGGTCAAACGAGGACATTAGCTTTTTATGCAGTGTAATGACACTAAGTGTCAGACTCCATAGTAGCTGTGTGTTAGGGTGTGGCTCCTATGCAGTCATTGGCTGAAAGCGTGTTGCCGACTTGCAGCTTGAGGCCCAGGCATAATTCATCTCTTCCACTGCAATTCTGGGATATGTTCCAAATGGCACCCTTGTACAGGCCCCTTTTGACCAGGGCCCCTATAGCTCTAGTCAAAAGAAGTGCACTTAATAGGGAATGGGGTGCTTTTTTGCATGTGATATACTGTACTAACCTGCTTTTCTACTCAGTTCTCCAGTCCACTTAGTCTATCTGCTGGATATTGTCTTCCTTCAGGCGTCGAGACACAGTACTGTGGGAGTATGATCATGGAGTTTATTTTATTAGTTACCTAGCAGTTCTCTTACTGATTGCTCCTGCAATCGTATTGATATATCTGATGTGTACAAAATGACTGCTGTACCAGTTTTTGATACATTCATGCTAATACACACAGACACATGTAGACACATTCCCTCTTAAGCAGTAGCAGTCTATCAAATATCTCTGAATTATGTATGACCAGGTATAATAATTGGTCTGTCTCTGAAACAGTATGGTCCATAGGTTTTATATGACTACAGCATTTTTCTGAAGCAATGTTTCAATAGTCTTTCTTTAAAACAGACTGTCAGGTAGCTTGTCTCTTAAACAGACTGTTAGTATTGTTAGTAACTAGTCAGACTGTTAGTACTGTTAGTGTCTAGTCAGAATGTAAGTATCTAGTCAGACTGTTAGTACTGTTAGTGTCTAGTTAGAATGTAAGTATCTAGTCAGACTGTTAGTACTGTTAGTATCTAGTTTCTGGATCATTCCTATTACGCAGTGCCATTTGAAACTCAGTTCTTGAAAATAAAAAAATAATTTAAAGACAGATTGACTGTGAAGAAAAACATATTGGTCCAACTCTGGCACAAACCTAATAAATCTAGTCTGACTGTTCACACAAAACCGTGAGATATTTTCATGCTTTTAGGAACATACCTATCATCTTGTTTTAACAATGTTTGTATTTATATAGATTTATATGCCCCGTATATAACAAAAATTATTGAACTCTTTACTTGATTAGAGATTTTAGCAAGGGCTTTTAATATTTAATGGATTGCAATTCCGATTTAACGTGCAACACCTTGGGACATGCCAACTTCACCTACATTCAGTGAAAGTATTTGAAATGCATAAGGTTAAGTGTATCTACACTCATAATGAATAACGTTTGAATTTTACAATTTACACATACTGAGAATGTATTTCCTCTAGGAACAGAAGTTGCACGACATAGAAGGAATGACTCCCTGTAAAAAATACCTCGGACTCTCAAACAGATTTTTTTCTGAAACAGCCAATCTCTGGAAAAGCCTGTCTGTGAATCAGCACATCCTAAGTAGGGCATGCAATTCCAATGGGACTGGGTATGAGTCAGTATATCTGTTGTGGACATGCATTAGGATCGCTTGCTGTACCTCAGGCCTGTATGACTGCCTGGACGAAGAGAGGTGGTAGAGGGTGAGACTGCGGAGGGGGAATGAGGGAAGGTTCGGGAGGAGGTAAAGACAGGGAGCAGGAAGAAAAGGAGGAATACAGAGGAGGGGAATACAGGCAAGGGAACAGAGGGGAATGGATGCATTCTATATGGAGGAGACGAGGATTGATCACATAAACATGTCTGGTACTTTCTGTCAGCGTTGTATCTAGAATAGACAAGTAACAGGCACTGAACACTATTTGGTCTTGTACATTTAACAACGTCACACATTTACACCGACCAGCCAAAACACAATGACCATCTGTCTAATATGCTGTTGGTGCTGTGTGTGTGCTGCCAGGAGGCCTAGACTCTACTAGCCATTAGCAGCAGATCCCTCAAGTCCCGTCAGTGGCGAGGTGGAACCCCCGTGAATCGGACTTGTTGGTCCAGCACATCCCGCAGATGTTCAGTCGGATTACGATCCGGGGAATTTGGAGGCCAGGGCAACACCTTGAACTCTTCGTCGTGTTCCTCCAACCATTCCGGAACCATGTGTGCAGCGTGGCCGGGTGTATGACCCTGCTGGAAGAGGCCTGACATCAGGGAACACCTTTGCCATGAAAGGGTGGACCTGGTCTGCAACCATGTTTAGATTGGTGGCGCGTTTCCAGTTGACGTCCACATGAAGGCCCAGACCCAGGGCTGCCCAGAGCATCACACTCCCTCCACCGGCTTGTAGTCTTCCCACAGTGCAGGGGTCATCGTGGGTTTTCTGGCCACTGCTGACTGGGGGTACCCCACAAGCCTGGCCGTTTCAGAGACGCCCTGACCCAGTCATATCAACTTGGCCCCGGTCAAAGTCACTCAGGTCTTTAATCCGGCCCGTTTCTCCTGAACCCAACATGTTGACTACCAGAACTGTTTGTTCGCTTACCATCTAATCTACCCAGGCCTTGACACACGTGCCCTTGTTAGGAGATGGTCAACGCTATTCGCTTCACCTGTAAATGATCGTCCATGAATAATACAAACAATACCACACAAAGTTACCACGGATGCTTGTGTGACATGGCAAGCTGTCAGCGCTCATGCCCTCCTCCAAGACCAGGTGCTTCAGATGACTAACGATGGCGGCGTGTGTTTTAGGTCATATGCCTCCAGGACTTCTTTGGTGACGATGACATCTTTATAGCCTGTGGTCCGGAGAAATTTCGCTACCAAGATGACTTCCAGTTAGACGAGAGTGGTGAGACTCATAATAGCAGCAGGGTTTGAATGACAGTGTCATCAAAAGAAATGTGTGTGTGTGCGTGGGGGTTTTACTGTTCCTGTGAGTGCCATTCACAGTGTCTGATGGCGTGTCCTCTCCCTCCAGAGTGCAGGGTAGTGAAGTCCACGTCCTACGGTCGGATATCCTCTCTTCAGGGGCGCTGCTCACCCAGAGGCGGGGCCTCTCGCCGGAGCTCAGGATCAGGTGTGGCCCGGTGTGTTTCATCTGTAGGATGATCGATCGGTGGAGGCCTGTCGCTAACTTCTGACCTCTTCTGTTCATATTGGAGTCAATGGGACCGCCGGCAGCCAGCTGTCCACCCCTCGCTCGGGAAAGTCCCCGTGCCCCTCTCCTACCAGTCCTGCCAGCCTCAGACGACGCAGGGTATGACCACACAACCCTTTACTAGCATAGTCTCACTACTGATAGTCTCACTACTGATAGTCTCACTACTGATAGTCTCACTACTGATAGTCAAACTATGGATAGTCCCACTTTAGAAAGTCTCACTATAGATAGTCTCCCTACTGATAGTCTCCCTACTGATATTCAAACTATGGATAGTCTCACTATAGATAGTCTCACTATAGATAGTCTCACTATAGATAGTCTCCCTACTGATAGTCTCCCTACTGATATTCAAACTATGGATAGTCTCACTATAGATAGTCTCCCTACTGATAGTCTCCCTACTGATATTCAAACTATGGATAGTCTCACTATAGATAGTCTCACTATAGATAGTCTCACTATAGATAGTCTCCCTACTGATAGTCTCCCTACTGATATTCAAACTATGGATAGTCTCACTCAAGATAGTCTCACTATAGATAGTCTCCCTACTGATTGTCTCCCTACTGATAGTCAAACTATGGATAGTCTCGCTATAGATGGTATCCTATTGACAGTCAACTCCATCTATCTAAAGATGGTCAAACCTTCTAAAAATATCCATGTGTTAATTAAGATGTGTTCTCCAGGGCTCCCAACACAGTGGCTCGTCATTATCTCTTGCCTCCACCAAGGTGTGTAGCTCCATGGATGATGGTGATGGAGCAGGTAGTGAAGGTAGGGGACTCACATATGTACGGGCAGCATCTTCACAGGCGCATGCTCTACTGTGCTCCCTCAATGCCTCTTCCCTTCATAGTGCACTACTTTTGACCAGTGCAGAAAAGCATGTAAAACAGTAGACTGTAGAAAATAGTTAGTTACTGCGAATGTTTTGGAAAGTACATTAGCGGACAATAATTCTCCTATTCATCTGTTTTTTTTAGGGGAGCCGAACCTGCTGATTGATGAATGTCCATTCATCCCTCCATCTATCGCTGAGAGGTACAAGGTGGGGAGGGCTTTAGGCGATGGCACATTTGCCGTGGTCAGGGAGTGTGTGGAGAGATGTACCGGCAGAGAATACGCCCTGAAGATCATCAACAAAAGCAAATGTCGGGGAAAGGTAAGAACTACTTCACCTTCACCGTTAGCCTTTCCAGCATGGTACCAACGTTTGCTAACTTCTGTCTTCATGGTTTGTGAATGTTTCCATGTCTCCTCACATTGAAAGATGGTCTCTAGTTTTAGGAACAAAGCAGTATTAGCCTGGCTCAGATTCTGGGTTAAAACCTGGCTCAGATTCGGGGTTAATGACAAAGGGATCCTTTTGAACATCTTCTCCTGGTCATTGTTCTATTAAGCTGAACTTCTATTAATCTGACCATTCCCAGGAGCACATGATCCAAAACGAGGTGTCGCTCCTGCGTCGTGTCAAGCACCCCAACATTGTTTTGCTGATAGAAGAAATGGACACGTACAGCGAGCTATACCTGGTCATGGAGCTGGTCAAGGTCAGTGTACAGACCAGTCATACAGGGGGGATGAGGAGAGGAAAGTACTTTTGAAAGGGTGTTTGTGAGGACAATAAGCAGAGACTCGTATGAATGAATTTCAAGGGGGAGTTGTTTCCACCATTGGCGTACAAGGACAGGACAGTTGTGACTGGCCAGATGGGGAGCTGTCCTCCTGGAGGACAAGCTACATGGTGGTGGTGATGCATGCCTGGAGCACCACCAACAGTGGGTTACTTCCTTTCCTAAGGAGGTTCTCGCCAACCTTTCGTTTAAAAAACTTTTATAATTTCGAATTTTATTCGGACAACAGTAATGTTTGCTCAAGTTTAATTTAGCCTTTTACATTACAACTGCATGTGAAGAGGCTACAATAACGCAGGGAAATATTGACCCAAATAATACGGGAAAAGGGTTGGTTTGTACTAAAAACTACAGACTCCACACTGTCTAATGTATACATTATCAACGTTTCTTACCTGTAATTAAGTGTTTACCACAGAATTCTGGGACGAAACTGGTGTCTCGGGTTACCTGAGGCCTTCTCACCCGTCCGACGGTCAGGAGCCACAGCGCTTGTTGTTTAGTGCTGTTTTCAAATTTGTTAGCGCTGAAAGACAATAGGAGTTTTACCCTGCGACACAACTTCTTTCTGGCATTTTATTTGTTATCTGACCACTTGAAAAAGAATACAAAAACACAGCAACGGCTGTTTTATGGAACCAACTGGAGTTTCCCCTAAACAATGTCATGTATTATGTGACTCAGATGCTGACTATAGTAGACATATTCAGCAAGACATGGAAGCCAACACAAGCACGGATTGGCATTATTGGCTCATTAATGTTTAATGAGAGAACGACAGTGGGGCCATTCCTCATAATTCCTAATGGGATGTAATATCATCCTAATAAACCTATGGGACCCAGAGACAGAACATGTATTGTTATCAACTTTTTACAGAATGGATAAAACCGGGGGGGGAATTAAATGTGATAAAGAGAATGATTGATCCGCATGTTGATTGGTGTAATGTGTATGTCCTTCCACAGGGGGGCGACCTGTTTGACGCCATCACTTCCTCTAATAAATACACGGAGAGAGACGCCAGTGGCATGCTTTATAACCTAGGCAGCGCCATCGAGTACCTGCACCACCTCAACATCGTACACAGAGACATCAAACCCGAGAACCTGCTGGTGAATGAGTGCTGTTTGTTAGTCGTTTATACGTATGTTGTTCATGTGTACGTTTTTTCATCTGTGACTGGAATTCAGTAGGCGTGTTCTAGTCTGCTTAACTATATTGGTTTTTTTTCCCAGATGTTCAAGAAACATTAATTTGTGGTGGATTTTGTGTGTGTTGCATCCACCTCAAATGATCTTGTTACAAGATCCAGTCAGTCATGGGCTGTGGTTCACGGTGTTCCAGGTGTATAAGCATCAGGATGGTAGGACGTCCCTGAAGTTGGGAGACTTTGGATTGGCTAGCCTGGTTGATGGACTCCTCTTCCTAGTCTGTGGCACACCCACATATGTAGCTCCTGAGATCATCGCTGAGACCGGGTATGTCTTTTAGGTTTAAGAGGTGTGTGCGTGTTAGTGTTCAATACGTATGTTATCATCTTATAGGTGTATGTGTTATCCCCTGTCAGGTACGGGCTGAAGGTTGATATCTGGGCTGCTGGGGTGATCACATACATCCTGCTGTGTGGCTTCCCTCCCTTCCAGTGGTAGGTACTGCTCTGATTGGTCGTAGGACAGGATTCAGTGGAATGTGTTTTTGAAGGTACATTTATGCTTGACCCAAAAATATGCAGCGTTTGCTAGCAATGGAAATATCCACAAATTGCTGGCTTTTGTTTTTCTGGAAACAGCGAGGACCAGGACATTCTGTTGGAGCAGATTCTATTGGGACAGCTGGACTTTCCTTCACCGTCCTGGGACAATGTGTCTGTTAACGCTAAGGTTGGTCTAGTGAGAATGGGTCTGGTACCGCTAAGGTTGGTCTACTGAGAATGGGTCTGGTACCGCCAAGGTTGGTCTACTGAGAATGGGTCTGGTACCGTTAAGGTTGGTCTTGTGAAACAGTGTCTGTCACTGCCAACCTAACCTTGGTAAAGTACAGTACGCATTATAATGTGTATACATATATAATGTTTGTTGATAACATGTGGTATTGATTGGTTGATTGATTGTAGGAGCTGATCACAAGGATGCTGCTGGTGGATGTGGACCAGAGATATACAGCTGTGCAGGTTCTGGATGACCCGTGGGTCCGCGTGAGTACATAGAACAGACAATATATTGCACAAATCTGTGTAGATGTGTGTGTGTGTGTGTGTGTGTGTGTGCTGGTAATACTGGATGTGCTCGTTTACTAGCTGGATCTGAGGTTCTGTCTGTGTTCCAGGATGATGCACATTTAGGGAATGACCAGCAGCTGTCGGTGGCTGGGAAGATTCAGAAACACTTCAACACTGCTCCTAAAGGCTGCAGCACCTCTGCTGGGGTGTCTGTTATTACAGTAGGCCGACACACACACACAAGCACACACACACACACACACACACAAGCAGTTATTATCAAATGGTAGCTTTCTAGTCATCTTCACTCCAGTCTGGTTTGTTGTTTGGACTGGGAAGCCCAAGGCATCAGACTCTTGTGACTTTGACATCTAAAGGATGTTCTTGTACCCTTCTTAGACCACCCCTCTTGATAAGGAGCGACAGGCCTTCAGACGAAGACACCCCCAGGATTTAAGTTTGATGCCCCGCCCGCAACACCGCCCCCAACCATCCAGCTTCCCCAGCAGCGGCGGCAAAAGCTCCGCCCATACCGCCAATGTCCCCGCCCTTTCCCCAGCTGACGTCACCTCGGAGTCAGAAGACTACTCTCCAAGCCCCTCCCCCACCTCCCCCAGCTCGGCCGACACTGTCCGCTCCCCCACCTCCCCCTTCTAGAACCTGGGGGGAGAGAGAGGAGAGACGGGGAAGGACAGAAAAACTGTAGGAAGAGGAGCAGACAACCATGTCCCGGCTTGCAAACAACAAGATGTGTCAAGATGCCTGCCAATTTGAAAACATCGAATTGTCATTCTAGCTGGAGTCAGTTTGCTTCTGTACAAACTGGGGTCAGAGCCACCACTGAAACCACAGTGGTGAGGACTGAATGTGTATTCTGGATGGGTGCTGCTCTCCTTAAGACTTAAAGCAGAGAATAGTATCTTTTTAAGATAACACTCAGACAGTATATTTTAGCCTGTTTCACTGAGTCCCCCTGGTGTCGGGGAATGTGTACTGCAGGACTGCCGACCCCAGTAACAGGACAGCTGGCACTGCAATGACCTACTGATCAAAATCTTCCATTACATTTAGGCCCTAATAGGCTGTCTTCAGTTTTTGTCGTACGTTGTCAATATGGAAATGGTCTGATGAGCACATATTTAAATATATGCATTAAGTCAGTAATCTATTTCAGTCAAGGTGAATTGCATTCAAATCAACCTCTAACTCTGTAGAAAAACACTTTTCTGAATGATGTCAGATTCAGAACATTCAATAAGATGTGTGACACCTGTAATGTCATAATATATTGTATGTATGTATGTATCTTTAGGAATGATATGTGGCTGTCATGTCTAGTCTTATTTATCTAACTAGTGTAGAGCTATTGGTGCTGGTGTAGACATTATATACTACACACTTTACACAGGACCGACATGGAAACTAGAAGCTATAAAGGCATGCTGCTATTTTATGGATTGATTTGACTGGTTGATTGATTGTATATTTGTTCATCACTGGTATGCCCAGTGTGTGTCTGTTTATGAGGACTATGAAAATGATGATGCGTATTAACTGTCATTTTTCTGACTTGTTATGATTGTAAAAAACATTTTGCCTGGTTTCAACTGAATGATATTAAGTATCTTGAAAGTGAAATTCTTACTGGGTTAAAGTACAATGACTTACTTGAGCACAATTGATAAAGTGCAATTAGGTTCAACGTCTCTTTCTGACATTACACAGCACAGACAAACAGAACTGCAAAAAGGAGGACTTGATTTTAAAATAATTGTTGTTAACCATAAATAAGATTGTGAATGTATGTCAGAACAAAGGGGCTCGATGCTGTCCATGTGTTCTGTGGCTATCGGGGGAGAACACAGTTAATTGGCAGCATCCATTAATTGGTAAAGAAATTGATTTGTAATCTTGGATCACCAGTCACAGTAAAAAAAAGTATTGCTTGCTATGCTTTCCTTGACTTTTTCTTCAAACCCTGGTAAATTGTTACTCCAATAAAACAGATTTACCCAGTGATGCAGCACTGATTGGCAGGTCTAGACAGAGAAGCACAGTGTTGGCAGACTGGCTTAGGGGGGGAGAGAAGCACAGTGAGTTGGCAGACTGTCTCGGGGGGGAGAGAGAAACACAGTGAATTGGCTGACTGTCTCAGGGGGGACAGAGAATCAGGTGAGTTGGCAGACTGTCTCAGGGGGGAGAGAGAAACACAGTGAATTGGCAGACTGTCTCAGGG
>JACXGK010001282.1:0-27541 GCA_016801125.1 Novumbra hubbsi | reverse complement strand
ACGCTGCGATGGGAGGAGCCAGGCTAGGAATCAGGATGAGATTGACCTGGAAGTTATTTCAGTTCACAGCTGATGTAGCTCATCACGCTGCCGGCTATAACCTCTTCAACTCGGTCAAGAGTTAACACAGCCACAATACAAATGTCTCCCCATTTTGGTCATTCAGTGTCCATTTTGAGAATCTCTATCGCACGACACATCTCTGTCAGAGATACCGTGCGGGTAACTAATCATATCCCTGAGCATGCATGAAACAGATTAACCGATGTAAGATAACAGATATAACAGGATATAAACACATGCCAGTTATATGGCCACCACATGGTAAATGTAAATGTTATTTTATATGTTTAATATGCAATTGCTTGTTTTAGCGCCTCCACCTAGTAAATCAGTACATGTTTGTCGGTTGTCGGTTTAATTAAACCAAGGCAGGAGTGTCTGAGATGTTGTGTGTACGGAACAACAATTACTCTCTTCTACCTTACTTTGTTTGTTCTATAGGGGCTTTTCAGTAGTCGGCCGAAAGTATAACCTTGTACCTAGAAATTGCATTAAATAACAAAACTAAATAGCTACTACATGCTGCTATTGAAGAATAGCATGTGTTTTGTTCACTTAGATACAAAACTGAAAAGGTCTATGATTTTTCCCCTCATATGAGTAACCTTCCTTTGTTATGTTAGGCACAGTGCACGGTACAGTATGATGTGTGTGTGTGTGTGTGTGTGTGTGTTTCTTTCCTTGTGCAGTAGGTGGCTGTGGCTCCTTCCACTAATTGGAACCAACCAAGCTGAAATTCTTAATTATAGTGAAGATAATGAGAAAACACTCACACCAACCACAGCTAGATACAAACATGTGTTCAGTGGGTGCACTTGCAAACACACACACACACACACACACAATAGCAAACACAAACAAACACACAACACTAACCTTCTTTTACAAAAACCCTAAACCAAAAACTAATTCTAACAATAATTTACTCCAAAACCGTAATCCTAATTTTAAATCAAACCTTAAATCCTAACCCGTAATCCCAATGTAAGTATAGCCTGGTCAAACACGCATGCAGACAGATGAGCAGAAAGAGATTAGGTCTGTTATTGAAAAGCAATGCACAACGCAATACAGTATAGATGCATGTACAGTTCCAATCAAAGTCCATTAGTAGACAAGTAGCAGTATTCTTAATATGATACAAGACTGCAGCATTCAATAAATCCCAGGCTGGATTTGTCTACATTTGCAAATGGAAGCTTAAACTTTGAGGATCTGTCATTTCTTGAAAACTTTTATGACTAGATTCCTCAATCCCCTCAGAAAGAGGACAGCTACTAGCTGTTGCATAGACAGGACTAACTGTGAGTGTGTGTGATCTTGTGTGTGTGTGTGTGTCTGCGTTTAAATCAAGGATGGGCCCCCAGATGCACGCATTTGCAAAAAAAAGCTTTTTTACTCAACTTACTGGTTAGAGTTACAGTATTATAACCCACATTGTACAATTAGTATATACTTCTTCCAGTCAATTACTATACATTAGTGACAATGTTTAAATTTCTAAATGAGTCTAGCGACCATTTACACATGAGATCATGGTCCCCTCATTGAATTTGTCAGTTGCTCTTTGTAACAGTTGATGAGGCATTAGGAAAGGACCGAACAACTGACACGTAAGGCACACGCCAAACACAGACTGACAAGATACACTGGGAAAGGACAGAGCAACTGACACGTAAGACATACAGTTTGCCAAACACAGACTGACAAGATACACTGGGAAAGGACAGAGCAACTGACACGTAAGACATACAGTACCCCAAACACAGACTGACAAGATACACTGGGAAAGGAGGAACTTAGGTAGGAACGGTGATCAGAAGAGTACAACCGCATGAAAATAGCTTCAAAACACCTAAATCCTGATGGTGCTCTATGGCAACAACCTTACAGCAAAACAGACAAAGTCTTGTGCAAAACATGTCGAATTCCAACAGGCTTTATTTAATGTATGAGGGTAAGCACCAAGTCTGCACTGCCCTCATGATTAATGTACGTCCCATGAATGCCCCTCCCTGAGAGTATACATTAGATAGTAATGATTTAGCCAGTTCACCTGGATAAACAACCAGAAACGGGCATTCTTATCTTCATTTAGAAACGTTCCATTAGACATTTGTTTCTTTGTGTTTACGTGTTGATTTACCGCCATTTGTATGTTTAGAAAATGGTTAAAAGAATATTCAGGCAAGAAACTGGACTCCATGAACCAATTTTTTTGTATACTTCTACAGTCTGTGTGTGTGTGTGTGTGCACGCAACTGAATGTGTATGTGTGGATGCGTGTTTTTTTGTGTATTGATGCATGCTTGTGAGTGCATGTTTGAGTATGTGGGCAGACTCACTGTTGTTGGGGTTGTCTCCTATGATGTGATGTCGTCCACTCCAGTACCACAGAAGAAGCGTAGCATCTCTAGACCCTGATACGATGTAGCAGTCACCCCCAATATAGCTCTCTGACCTGGCCAGACAAGTCACCACGTCCCAGTGGCCAAACACGATCTGGGTCAGCTTACCTGCAGGACAGAGACACTGTGTTTTAGTGTCAGACTCCTGTAGCACCATTATGGTGGTGCTATGAATGTATTGTAGTAGTAATCTGTAAGTAATATTGTGGTGCTATGGATTTATTATTGTGGTAAACAAGTAGCATTATAGACGTACTCTGATTTTCTTATCGTAGTACTCTAGCAGTATTATAGTAGTATATGGATACATTGTTGAAGTAATCTGGTAGTATTAAAACATTTGGATAATTTATATAAATAATACCAAAATAGTATTTCTTGAATGGTTCAAGCCAGAGAGATCAAACAAACTGTGTGTTTAGGCATTCCCAACCTTAAATGTCTAAACGTGTGTCAACTGTGACCCCAAAATAGCATCTCTAGTACCGTTCAAACTAAAGACACAAACCTTTCTGTCGCTTCCTCAACATTGGAGTCAGAACCACCCGCACTTTGTACTTTACTTAATTTAGTAACCTGGTAGTATTGTAGTAGTACTATGGCGGAATTACCTGTCTCGGTGGAATACACTCTGAAACTCTTGTCCCAGAAGCCACAGACTAGGATGTAACGGTTGTCGGCTGTAACCACGAAGCAGTATGTGTTGATCTGGATGCTCTGATCTACCAGGTCTGTGATTTGACGCTTGTTACTACCAGAGTTGTTGGCTACACACACACACAAAACACAGACAGAAAGACAGATATGGGGAACGTTTTTGTTAGTACTCAGTACAACACCCTGGGGTCCTGGTCACGGGTAACACTCACTCACCAATTAGAGGATCCATCTCGATGGGAAGGTGGTGTGCCTGTTCCAGAGAGTAGCCAGGTGCTCCTCTCAAGCCTGGAGCCACAGTAACACAGACACATTACAATTACATGTATGCAGCAAACACACACACACACACCCTATTTCTAAACCCAACCCGAGGTGTAATGATTGTCCTTAGAATAAACTCCTGGCCTTACATAGCCTGTTTTCCTAGTGAAATGCCCCGACACAGTCAAATTGTAACGGTCCTCTCTGTGCTTCATGGTCCTCACCAGTAGAGTAGAACCAGGAACACAAACCCAGAGCACCTGCTCCGTGGTCCGAGCAAGAACCACAGTGCGTTCATGACCCCAGGAAAGGTTTCCATGAAGCCTATTGATTTCAGCTGCTGACTGCCAGGCTGAGTAAAGCCTTGGTCCCCCGGAGGGAGGGAGGCTGCAGGGCAGAAACACAGCAACATGCAGGGAACATGGAGCCCTTGTTATGCTGCTCATTACTGTTGGAATCCAGCACACATTTCTACCCTCCGACTGGAGCACACTGGAGCTGCAGCTGTGGCCATTAACGGCTGAACGCAAGGCTCCACTCTGACGGTTGGTGTGTGTGTGTGAGTTGGGTGTGTACTCCGGTGACAGAAGTAGAAGTGTGAAGAGAATTTGATGCAGTTTCGGCCTAATTTCCCAGTAAGCTTTGCAGTGACCTTTGACCCGGAGGTGAGCTTGGTTGTTGGAGCATGTGTGTGTGCGGGTGTGTGTGCATGTGTGTGTGCGGGTGTGTGTGCATGGGTGTTTGCGGGTGCATGCCTTTTTGAGGGGCATTAGTGGGTAATGTTGTTCACACATGGCCTAGGACCATCATGTGGAAACAGTCATACTCTGACTACCTGGCCAATGGTAGCGCTGCTAGGCTCTGGTCAAAAGGAGTCCACTAGTTTAGGGAATAGGTTACCATTTCAGATACGACCGTGAAGATATGACTGCGGAGATGTGACCGTGGAGATTATGACCATGGAGATAACCCTGGAGATGTGACTGTGGAGATTATGACCATGGAGATAACCCTGGAGATGTGACTGTGGAGATTATGACCATGGAGATAACCCTGGAGATGTGACTGTGGAGATTATGACCATGGAGATAACCCTGGAGATGTGATTGTGGAGATTATGACCATGGAGATAACCCTGGAGATGTGACTGTGGAGATTATGACAATGGAGATAACCATGGAGATATGACTGCGGAGATGTGATTGTGGAGATCATGACCATGGAGATAACCGTGGAGACGTGACCGTGGAGATGGGGAGACTGCAGTGGTAGGAAGCACAGCTCATGTTTCAAGTGCTCTTGCACTCAAGCCCGAGCAACACAAGAGCGTGTGTGTTTGTGAACACACATACCAACAGTGTTATGCCAGCGGTTGACAGCAAACAGTCTGCTGCAGGTGACGGTCACAGCGGCAGGGAGGGAGAGGTGGGGCAGTGTGTTGGCTGCTACGTGGGTAACAGGGGAGTTGGAGGGGAACTTCAGCACCATGATCACATCCTGCTGCATCTGGTCCTTAAACATCAGAGGACTCTGAGGAAGGAAACACTGATGAGTAGAAGAGAGAAAGAGAGAACCAGTTTGAAGATGGAGGGATGGATGAAGATGAAGAGAGAGGGAGAGGGAGAAAGAACCAGTTGGAAGATGGAGGGATGGATGAAGATAGAGGGGGACAGAATGGGGAAAGGTAATTAGCATGGAGGTAAAGAGGAGCAGTATGCACAGGTGAGGAGAGGGGAGGTGGTACCCCAAAACATGAGATGGAAGGACTGTATGTCAGATGATGTGTAAATGAAACACCTCTGTGTCCTGTATTGTCCAGTCGTTATATGGATGTATGTTCACTTGCAAGCCCATTTGGTTAACATTAATAGTACAAAATAACTGGTATATTATGCAATTTGCTAACTCTTTTGCAATAACGAAATGTGGACTGAATAAATGTCAGACAGCAAATGATTGAAGCGGTAGAACTGGGCCATATTCTACACACACACACACACACACACACACACACACACAGAGCTCCTTATTCAGTAGTGCTATGATGAATATGCATTAGTAGTACTTATTCTTAATTGGTTACCAAGCCATAACATTTTTTTCTATAACACTTGGGTCTATGTAAAGGCCTTCACTCAACAAGCAACCTAATTCTGCCTTGCAGACACCAAAGCTACCTGAGGGAGTCGCTAGATCGCTATGAGACCAGGAAAACCCTGGTGACTATGCCGCCCAACTTCATGGGCAATACTGGCCAATTTGCATCAACCATGGGCCTTCAGCTACATCAGCTAAAGATCAAGGCGCAAAACCAGACTGAGGTGATCAGCTTGCTGCTACGAGACCTACAAGACAAATGGCATATCAAAATTAACAATAATTATGTTGGTAGTACTTTATTTTGCAGGATGGAAATAAAGAGGTAATGTCTAGGTTATTTCCGGGAAACAACATAAAAACAAATAATTGTTTACTAGATAATGATTCCAGTACTAAGCACAAGTTCACGCTTATTATCTTATTAATGTTTGGATTGCAACTAAGCAAGATAATACAGATCTTAGCGGGGATAGGTACAGATGTATTACATTCACACCATTACTAGCAGCCATTAGGAACCTTTGGGGAAAGAACAATGAATATCCAAGGAACTAGTAGGCACACTCGAAAAAGAGATGCAATAAAAGGTTAACAACGGCTGAAGAGAAAGAAGGCTGATGCAGAATTGCATGTTAATACTACCATGGCACTGCAATAAAAC
Source organism: Novumbra hubbsi (assembly GCA_016801125.1). Classification (NCBI taxonomy): domain Eukaryota; kingdom Metazoa; phylum Chordata; class Actinopteri; order Esociformes; family Umbridae; genus Novumbra; species Novumbra hubbsi. Next base: position 21,388 of record JACXGK010001282.1, on the reverse strand, counting down.
TGCACGGTGTAGAATTGTAAATACATGGGAATTTAACAACCGAGTTGTGCTGGTATTAACAGTAATGTCAGGAAAGTAATGAAATACAGGAGTGCAACTGATCAACTGTTGATGGGTAATTGCCACATTCCGATGCGGTTTTTATTCTGTATTGTTTTGAGGAACTTTCCTTACAGTTTCCCTGTTATTTCAGCGTACACAAACAAAAGATAAATAGGCGACTAGCATGCCCTTACCTAGTGTTGCAGACTCAGTTACAAAGCTTCTTCCCTACAATGTTCCTATCTGTCATCCGCTGTTTTCCACAGAAACATGATTTCCATTGATGTGTAGTTACCATGTTGTTACCATACATACTACATACCACACCCCACATACTACATAACATACCATACATACTACATAACATTCCATACATACCACATATCACACATAACACACCACACATACCACACAACACAACACCACACATACTACATACCCACACCACATAACACACCACACATACCACACAACACCACACATATCACACAACACCACACATATCACACAACACCACACTTACCACACAACACCACACATATCACACAACACCACACACACCACACAACACCACACATACCACATATCACACCACACATACCACATAACATACCACATAACACACCACACATATCACACAACACCACACACACCACACAACACCACACATACCACATATCACAACACACATACCACATAACATATCACATAACACACCACACAACACACCACACACACCACATATACCACACCACACACACCCCACTTACACCACACATCTCACATAACACATCACATCACACAGACAGAGACTTAGTAGTAATAATTTCACCAGGTGCATGGCTGAGCTGCGAGGAGGATGTGGCTCAATGAGCAACTGAGAAGGAGTCTGTCCAACAGTCAGAATCTGCTGCTCCATCACCTGGGGTAGAAAGAGAGAGAGAGGGAGAGAGGAGAGGTTTGAGCGAGGGAGAGAATAATGGAGGATGAAGAGGGTAGTGTGAAGGAACAGACAGAGAGAGGAGACAGAGAGAGGAGAGAGAATAAAGAAATAGGGAAACAGAGAGTAGAGAGATTGGAATGCAGGAGAGAGAGGAGAAAGAGAGGGAGCGGCGAGAGAAGGAGATGAGGGAAAAAGGAGAGAAGGGGAGAGTGGAGAAAGAAGAGAATGAGGGAAAGGAGAGAAAGAGAGCTGTTTTCACTATCAATATTTATCAGATAAATGCGTTACTTGACAATGCAAGCAAATCCTAACTCAGCCTTGCCTCCCCCAAGGCTGGGGCGGGGGGGTACAGTCCCAATCCTCTCCCCCCTCCCTCCAGCATCCTCCCCCTCAGCCCGCAGAGTCACCCAAGTGTTAGTAAGGAAGAGACAAGCCTCTCCCTATTAACATGCTTCAGTTAACCATTCCCATCCTCAGACCAGGACCCTCTGCTCTAACGCTAACCTGGACTGGCATGCTGCAGGGACGGCCCACATTCTACCAGGGCATTGTGTTTTAAACAAAGGCAGGGCAGACACACACACAAACACACACACACAAATGACCCGCAGTATATGACCATAACAGACAATAGGATTGACCACTAGACAGCAGAACCCACTCACTATCTCTCATGGATAACCCCATTCCACGGTGTGAGCAGTGTGTTCTGGGAGCCCATAATCCCTGGGTCACTTCGTACACTGTCCCACGAGCCCCCAGAGGGGTGATGCCCCCATGTGGAGTCATGCTGTGAGTCGTGGCCGGGCGGCAAGTACATTCTGCAACCGTTACACGTCAGTCAGCAGCTCTTTACTGTGCAGTCCGTCAAGTAATAACCCTGCTCCATTCTAGATGTTTTAGGTGAGGGCTGGGTTGAAGGTCACCTCGTCTGTTCACATAGCCTAATCTGATCCAGAGATCTGAAGGAACCCGAGGGCCATGTGGGAAACATTAGCCTTTCATCTGACCATTTATGCTTTTCCAGAAGACAAAAGTTACAAATGTACAGATGAATTCCTTCTTTCGCTTCTCTGAGCGAACTGTGTTCAACTGCTTGATTTCATGGGCAAACATATTATATGGAGAGATTGAGACTGTGAGAGTAGTGAGACTGTGAGAGTAGTGAGAGAGTGGTGAGAGAGAACAACGGTGGAACTGGTTGTGAGAGAGTGAAACAGGGAAACAGAGAGTGAGACAGGGAGAAAGACCAAGAGACAGGCAGAGAAGGGAGGCAAATAAAAATGACAGACATTGATAGAGATACAGAGAGAAATAGCAGAGCGAGACAGGGAGGGTGAGACAGGGAGGGTGAGACAGGGAGGATGAGACAGGGAGAGAGTGAGACAGAGAGAGAGACAGGGAGAGAGAGTGAGAGACAGGGAGAGAGAGTGAGACAGGGAGAGAGAGTGAGACAGGGAGAGAGAGTGAGACAGGGAGAGAGAGACAGGGAGAGAGAGACAGGGAGAGTGAGACAGGGAGAGAGAGTGAGACAGGGAGAGCGAGTGAGACAGGGAGAGAGAGTGTGCGTAAGATCGGGCTGTATAAAGGTTATCTGAAGTGTATGTTTTCCCTCGGCCATCAAAACAACAACATGTCAATGGGTCTAATTCGCTTCTCGACTGTGTGTCAGAAAATCAGCTGTATCTCAAACAGCCATCTAGAACACTTAACAGACAGTTCATTAGTTTAAAGCCGTCGTCTTCAAGGCCATGCCTGCCTTTGGCTGATAAGTAACACACAGACACCACCGACCTGTCTGGATGAACACACCCCTGGCCCTCGGGGCAGACAGGCCGACAGACTGACAGGCAGACTGACAGGCAGACTGACAGACAGACAGGCCAACAGGCAGACAGACAGAAGTCAGAGGTGGTTAGGAAAGACTTTCTTGGAATTACATGAACGGTTTCACAGGGCTGACTCTCCCACAAGGAACACACTCATCGAGAGGGAATGGGAGTCAAAAGGCCAACAAACAATTAAGCATGAATTATATACATGAATATTAATATTACAGGTAATATTGACATCATAATACAAAAATACTTAAACATCTAAGCACGTATCATTGCTTTTTGCAGCCGAGATATTCGACTGAAAGAAGTTGGGATGTGCTTTCTGAAAGACAATTTTGTCGTTTTCCCATGTTGTCCTCATAGTTTTATGATCAAATAAAATACCTTTACAAGTTGTGTGTCTGTCAGTTTTGTGTGTGTCTGTTTGCTTTGTTGTGCTGGTTACCTGTGGGACAGTTACCATGTTTAGCTAAGCTAGATAACTTGTGGACCGTAGCTTGATAAATAATTATTCAATCCCACTGTACATTTTTTTATTATTATTAATAATTTAAAAATGATTTTGCTTACAATCTGTATTTTTTTTTCAAGAACTAGTTATGGTTTATTATTTCTATGTTTTTCACTATTCACCCCACAAGATGACCACTGAACCGTAAAGCTGGTTGGATGCTGAACATATTCACATTTGTGAACATAATCATTGGTTTTCAGCCTGCTGGGCTGTGCCAGAATGTTCCAGGTTCTTCCACACATTTCCATACTGGATTTATATTTCATCCCTTACTAAAAATCTCTGCAGAAATACAGGTAGAGTATGTGCTATAAAACCGACGCATTCCCAGACCTGGGAAGTAGGATCTATTTAAAACCTGTTACCTAGGCATAAATCTCCATTCACCCACACAGAAAGGACATCAAATCAACAAAATCAAGTCATACAAATAGGATTGTGTTTTTCTGTGTAGTTGAGATTAGAGTTATTCTTCTGGTAGTGCAGTGGTTGTAGTTTCCCAACAGTGGCTGTAGTTTCCCAACAGTGGTTGTAGTTTCCCAACAGTGGCTGTAATTTCCCAACAGTGTTTGTAGTTTCCCAACAGTGGCTGCAGTTTCCCAAGACACCAGCACATTTTAGAGGATATTTAGGTTAAAACATGAACCAAGGCACCACATGACTTGAATCCCATTCTGTGTTACAAGGTCAAAAACAATATTATGACAAATAATCCCCATGGAATGATGGACGTGAGTGTGTGATGAGTCAGTGTGAATGGGCCGGGTGCATTGGCTGTAGGTAATCCTTTAATTACAGATAGCCTAAAGGGTCTCTGTGAATGACTGTCTTGATATTGACATGTGAACTACTGTGTGTAATAGTACATTGGCTCGTCTCTTCCAATGTTATTTCAACCGTAGCTACTATCACCAGTCATTTTTATAGCTTAGGTTATGTATATCTTATCAAGGAATCTTCTCATAGTTGAGGTCAACCATTTAAGTAATAGGAGGCTTGCGCTGCTATAATATCAAGGCGCCTGAAGTAAGCAATATGAAAACTGCTTCAAAGCTTCTGTCGTTACCAGAACACCTTCATAGGGCTATCTCACATCCCCCATGTTGTTTGTCCCTTCAATAGGTAATGGGCCTTCTAACTGGAGGCTGTGTGACTGGTTGTCTGCAGGAGAACAGCCCACTGATGAATAATTTGTGTGTTTGTGTCTGAGTGACACAGCGGGGTCTGTGTCACGGGGTAGCTGTCATGTTTTCAATATGAGACGGCTGTCAGGATGGACATCAAGGCTGTAGTAAGACCGCTGTTCCAGCAGTGCACCCAGTAGAGCTGTCACTGTGCTTTGCCTCAGCCAACCACCGCCTGGACACCTGCCTCAGCCAACCACCGCCTGGACACCTGTCGCAGCCAACCACAGCCTGGACACCTGCCTCAGCCAACCACCGCCTGGACACCTGCCTCAGCCAACCACCGCCTGGACACCTGTCGCAGCCAACCACAGCCTGGACACCTGCCTCAGCCAATCACCGCCTGGACACCTGCCTCAGCCAACCACCGCCTGGACACCTGTCTTAGCCAACCACAGCCAAGGCTCCTGTGTCAGGCAACCACAACCAGAACTCATGTCTCAGGCCATCCAAGGCTTGGGCTCCTGTTTTAGGCCGACCAAGGCCAGCGCTCCTGTCTCATCCAACCACAGCCAGGGTGCCTGTCTCACCTGAGTCTAACCTGACACCTAGTCAAAAGAATGATTATTGCTCATTCTGACCTCTTAGTCTTTGGCATTTGAATGCCCTAACTGCTGCGGTTAAAGTCAGAGCTGTGGTTATACTTGTCAGACAGGTACAGACCAGAAACTGGCTTTAGCCAATCAACACATGTCAGGATGTTCTGGAGCCAATCAACACACCAAATAATGTCATTGAGCCAATTACTCCAACCCGCAATGTCGTCGAGATGTCAGAACCAGGCAGCACATCCATTCACTGACTGGTAGGTTGACTGGCAGGCTGGCTGATTGACTGACTGGCTGGCTGACTGCCTGGCTTACCATGTTTGTCTCCTTTGACTGCTACTTAATTACAGTATGAACTCAGGGTCCTTATCATTATCAGTCAGGTGAACGTATTTTCGGGGTACCTTTTCCCAAGGGTTGCCATAGGGCTTGGTTGCATGTACTTACATGTACTGAGGGAGTAGGAATATTTAGTATTTCTTCATGAGAAAGAACCTGAAAGTTTCTTCCTTGCTGCACATATAATCTGATTCATACACACTCTTTGTGTTGTGGATTTGACCTTCGGAATTTGTCTTAGAGTTAACAGCAGACAATATGAATTCCCCTGCTATGGAGCACAAATAATAGATGTGGAAGGCATTGAGGTATTCAGAATACCTTCATTAGTGCTAATCATATCCCTTTTTGTTGAGCTGAGGTACGTTCTCCCTCTAATGCACACAGACACATGTCAGAAAGGAGACAACATCAACTGGAAGGGGCAAATTGGCCTTCTGGGATTTCGGGCAAATGCCAGATGGGCTTGTCCATTTCTAGCCCAGCGTGCCTGTGTAACTTTTAGTTCTGCAGCCAGAAATATTCATTATCTGGCTATTAATACCAGGCTCACAGGGAGGAAAGGTACAGTTTCGGGGCTCTTGCACAATGTTGTGCAGATTTGGGGCATCAAAAAGGGGTTGGTGTAAAGCGAATGCCAGGAACAGTTTCTGTTCCCAGTCTCCCTACTCAACTATCCAGCTATTTAGGCGATATGAAGCTACGCATTCATAGCCCATCTTAATGCGATCCCCTCACAGGGTGGCAGACGAACACCGAAAGACAGACAGCTTCCCAAACCTCACAGCCTGATTACTCCAATATTTGCTGTCGTCCCAATAACTCCTGAGAGGAAATAATGAAAACCCAAGCGGTTGTCCGTATTGTTTGGTAATTAGGCAGCTGAGCGATTTGCATAGTGGTCACTTGATAGATAAAGGCGGCACGGGAAGTGACGGGATATAAATGAGTTGTTTTGCAGACGGCAGATGGTGGATATCACAGGGAGAGGAGAGATCACGCTGAAAATACCACACGGCTGCATGCCAGCTGCTACTGCTGCAGTCTCAGCTCCTCTTCACCTCTTCTCCACTTCCCCTCCTCCACTTGTCCTCCTCCTTCTCTCAACCTCCCCGTCTACCTTTCCTCCACTTCTCCTCCTCCTCTTTACCTCCTCCCCATTCTCTCTACGTTTTTTCTACTTCCTACTCTCCATTTCACAACCTCCCTCAATCTCACAATATGAAGGGTTTTACAAAAACTTTCTATAGAGGCTTCTTCCTAGAGTCCTCTATTGATGGTTCCTGCCAGCACTTTTTCATGACTATACATTTCATGTCAAGGGCACATCGATATAATGGTATTAGCAAACTCCTGGTTCACAGGCAACATCCGGCATGCAAAGTGACAACCAGTGTTCTCTCTTCAATCCTGAGCAGTTTCCCACTCCCTGCTGGTGAGGAATATTCCCACAGCATGATGCTCCCACCACCATGCTTCACAAGAGGGATGGGATTAGCCAGGTGATAACCAGTACCTTATTTTTGCATTCAGGTCTCATCAGGCAAGATGATGTTGTCTCATGCTCTCAGAGTCTATTAGGCGGCATGTCACGTCTAAGGCCTAATTGCTACAGAGATGGTTGTTCTTCTGTAGCCAGTGGGTTCTTGGTCACCTACCTGCTAAAGGTCTTTTTTGCCTGGTTACTTAGTTGGGCTGGACAGTTAGCTCCAGGAAGAGTCTTGGTAGTTCCAAACTTCCATTTCACAATGATTCAGCCCACTCCGCTTATGGGAATGTTAAATGCTTTCTCATTTGTTTAAGAACATTCCCCAGAAGTATTTCTTAGTTTGGATTCAACTTTAGCCTGCAGGTAATGGGCATTATGGGTATTACATGCTAGTTAGACAGCGTCAGATAAATGTTATTGATTTTAAGGTTTATACAGAACACTTATTGCCTTCCAAACTACAGCTCTGGAAAATATTAAGAGACTTACATTTTTACCAGTACTGTGTTTTTCTGGTCTCCCAAGGAATCGTTAAAGAACCTTCCTTCCAATATGGTTCTTAGGAAATTAAAGGTTTTACTGAGAATGTATAACAGTTTTTAGAAGAAACTTTTTTCTCTGTACATAATGCGTTTGGACCTTTTTTCCCTGTCTTTTAACTACCTCCTGCTCTCTCAGCAATTATGCTATTCACAGCTTCTTCCTCTTGCTCAAATAGCAGCTCAGATCCCGTCAATTAATTAAATGTAAATGAGAGGATTCACTCCCATATCTATTCACTAGAAAGCTCCTTGATGATTTATATCAAACCACACGCAACACATTCCCAGACACACCCAGGTCAACACTAACATTCATTGATCTGGGTGTATGTTTATGTGCTTGTATGTGTGTGTGTGTGTGTAAAAGGGGAGGTCTGGTAGAGTATCCTGTAGGGTCAACGTTAAATGTTAAGCAAAACAATGAAGAAGACAGTTAATACATAAATCGATCCTTTGACGTTATCCCGCATTGATCGAATGTACATACAGTCATCCTGTGCATTCTGTACCCAGATCCATGCGTAATACATCTACGTGGCGTCCGTACGCTAGCGTGTTGTGTCACGGCTTACCTCTCTGAGGGCGGGGTCGGTGGTGCTGTCCAGGCTGACAGAACCCTCGTAGGTCAGGTGGTGAAAGACGTTGAGGGCTCGCACTGCCTCAGGTCCCCGCTGCTTGTAGCCCAAAATAAGGTCAACCCACTGATGCAGCTGACACGACACAAACTCACTTTCCAGGGCCTGTCAGAACACAGAGACACGCAGGCAAGGTGAGGAGAGGGGAAAAGCACCCGGCAGCACCCAAACAACACACACATAACAAACAACGCCGACACAAAAGTACACGCTAAACACACACGCACACATAACAAACAACGCCAACACAAAAGTACATGCAAAACACACACACACACATAACAAACAACGCCGACACAAAAGTACACGCTAAACACACACGCACACATAACAAACAACACATACGTACACGCTAAACACACACACACAAATAACAAAACAACGCCAACACAAACGTACACGCTAAACACACACACATAACAAACAACGCCAACACAAACGTTCACGCTAAACACACACGCACACATAGCAAACAACGCCAACACAAACGTACACGCTAAACACACACGCACACATAACAAACAACGCCAAGACAAAAGTACACGCTAAACACACACGCACACATAACAAACAATGCCAACACAAACGTACACGCTAAACACACACATAATAAACAATGCCAACACAAACGTATACGCTAAACACACACACACACATCGTAGTGCCCTGGGAGGGTGAGTAAAGATCGATGCCTCCTGCCTGACACCAGCCAGCTATCTCATATCTACTGTCTGTTGAACGAAATAACTAGCAAGCATTCATGTTCAATATTTCAAACAGCGACAACAGCAACAGCTAGAGGACTAATACACCACAGATGCGGTGGTACGGTGTTCATAGTGTAATATCCCTATGGTAGTGTGAACATGGTGTTGTAGCACTAATGTAGAGTGAACTGTGTTATGTAAACTGTTATGTCGGTAGTGAACACATGTAATGTGTACATTAGGTCGTATCACCAGGATAATGTGTACATTAGGTTGTATCACCAGGGTAATGTGTACATTAGGTCGTATCACCAGGATAATGTGTACATTAGGTCGTATCACCTGGGTAATGTGTATATTAGGTTGTATCACCAGGTTAATGTGTACATTAGGTCGTATCACCAGGGTATTGTGTACATTAGGTCGTATCACCAGGGTAATGTGTACATTAGGTCGTATCACCAGGGTAATGTGTATATTAGGTCGTATCACCAGGGTAATGTGTACATTAGGTTGTATCACCAGGGTATTGTGTACATTAGGTCGTATCACCAGGGTAATGTGTACATTAGGTCGTATCACCTGGGTAATGTGTATATTAGGTCGTATCACCAGGGTAATGTGTACATTAGGTTGTATCACCAGGGTATTGTGTACATTAGGTCGTATCACCAGGGTAATGTGTACATTAGGTCGTATCACCAGGGTAATGTGTACATTAGGTTGTATCACCAGGGTAATGTGTACATTAGGTCCTATCACCAGGATAATGTGTACATTATGTTGCATCACCATGGTGGTATGGTGGTATACGCATTGTGTTATAACATTATGGTGGCTTTGTGTTCTTATGTTCTTATTGTGTGCTACTCACTATATTGGTGTTATAGCAGGTCTACATAGAGATATGCTGCAGGAATTGACACTTTACTTTCCACAGGAGAATAACAACCTTTCCCCACAGAGCAGAGCTAGCTGAAGCACATAGACTAAGAGAGCTGAACATAGACCCAGAGAGCGGAACTTGCCACAGGGCATGTCACCATGATTGAATCTGGCACATGCAAAGATGGGAACTGGAGGGAGGAGGGGTGCAAGAATGGCAGGAGTAGGGAGGGTGGGGGAGGGAGGGTAGAAGAAGGAGTGGAAAGAGAGGAAGAAAATAAAAGGGAAAGTTACAGGGAAAAGCATGAACGTTAAAGGGGGAGACCTGATGGCAGAATCATGAGGAAGAAGATGGAAGGTAGGTAGCTATCAATGGATTCTGTGTAGTATTATTAATAACTTTATTAGAATATAAAAAGGACAACACAGGGTGCCCCCCTCCCCCACGTCCCCGGGCGATGGGCTGATGTAGCCATCCTGGCAGTACTGAAGGCATGCAGGGTGGAGCACATCAGAAGAGACATTGGTGAAGAGTCACCTCTGCTTGCCACAAGCCCGCTCCCCCCACCCCTTCTCAGCTTGGTGCCTCCCGCTAAAAAGGTCAAGTGAGTCCCAACCCCTTTACCCTCCCGTCCAACCACGAACGACATGGTCGAACTGTAGAACCTCCCCTCACTAACCTTCACTGGTCCTCCCATTCAAAAGATATTGTTGTTAAGAATCTGCAGCCACAGTTCGGGTGTAGAACCACCTCTTGGTGTGTGTAGACTCAAGCCTACTTGTACACTATAAGGCAGGGGTGGGCAAACTACGGCCCAAAGGCCAGATGCGGCCCGCGAGGCTGTCCCATACGGCCCATGGAATGCCCTTTTCTGGCCTCCAAATCAATTATGATTAACAAATTACAAAAACAAATGTGGCCCTCCATTCCATTTCAAAATCCCGATGTCGCCCCCGAGCCAAAATATTTGCCCACCCCTGCTATAAGGGATGTGACAAATGCAAAGACAGACTGCAGAAAGAATAAAAGTCTACCTCCATAGGTGGTAGAGGGCATGGCTTCTGCTGTGACCCGCAGCATTTCATTTTCTCCGGTATTTGAGAAATGTACCGAAGGAGTGCTTTGTATTTATGACACACACTTGGTTTTCGAGCGCACAGGGTTGTTTGGCACATCAGCAGGGCATGTCCATGTCTGCCGAAGACTGTTGCCTGCTCAGAGTGAACTACTGTTATCTGGGCATCGAAACGTTCAATACCTCGAGGCACTCCTTATTTGGTTTTGGAGAGAGTAACTCTCCATCAGCACAATGAAAATCGGGGCTAATCATCTTTGCCCAGTTTTGGAGTACACTTCACTGATGTCCCTCAGCGAGCAGTTTGAACATTTCCAAATCTGCAATTGTTTTTTTTCCTCTTCCGGACAATCTGGCCGGGGGCCAATCATTTTCCCGGATTTTCATTTTTTTTTTTATTGGCCAAAAGCCGGCTATAGCTGGTTAACAAACGGCCTGTAGTAGGTACATTTATTGGTTGGACGGAACAAGTCCAGCTGAAACTGGTTCCAGGTGCTTATCTTAATGTGCACCTGCTACTGTGCAGCAAATGACAGAGAAAAGCCAATAACAGCAACAAAAAAAAAAGAACCAAAGACATATAATCCATAAATGACAGTTCCCATTCAGATCATGACTGGCAGCCATTGCCAGCATACACATGACTTTAACAGTTCAATCGGTTTGTACAATTCCTTTTATACGTCTACGGCCACAGCACAACAACTGTTCCACATTTAGCGGTCGCGCTGCCCAAAGTGCTTCAACTCAACATGCACGTGTGTCTGAATGGAGATGAGACGTGCAGAACACCCTGCCTTCTGCTGTTGCCTATGAAGCAGAGCAGGGCCCTGGTCAGTCCCAGGATGGGAAAACAGATGTTACTGGAAGTGGCATGGGGGGGCACGTAAGGGAAACTCAGCTTTAAGGATTCAATCCCAATCCCAGGACATCGCAGAGAACAAGTCTTTTGGATGGGATGTGCCCTGACTCTCTGTGGTAACTGACAATCCCATTAAACGTATAGTAAAACCCCATTAAACGTATGGTAAAACCCCATTAAACGTATGGTAAAACCCCATTAAACGTATGGTAAAACCCCATTAAACGTATGGTTTAAACCCCATTAAACGTAAGGTCAAACCCCATTAAACGTATAGTAAAACCCCATTAAACGTATGGTAAAACCCCATGGTAAAACCCCATTAAACGTATGGTAAAACCCCATTAAACGTATGGTAAAACCCCATTAAACGTATGGTAAAACCCCATTAAACGTATGGTTTAAAGCCCATTAAACGTATGGTCAAACCCCATTAAACGTATAGTAAAACCCCATTAAACGTATGGTCAAACCCCATTAAACGTATAGTAAAACCCCATTAAACGTAGAGTAAAACCCCTTTAAACGTATGGTCAAACCCCATTAAATGTATGGTCAAACCCCATTAAACGTATAGTAAAACCCCATTAAACGTATGGTAAAACCCCATTAAACGTATGGTAAAACCCCATGGTAAAACCCCATTAAACGTATAGTAAAACCCCATTAAACGTATGGTAAAACCCCATGGTAAAACCCTGTTAAACATATGGTAAATCCTATCGTGACCATGACCATGACCACCCTCATCCCCAGCCCCCAATTGGTTCATTTCCACCTACAACAAAGGAAACTGAGTATATAATATTTACAATGAAAGATATATGTATAATTTCCTCTTGATATGAGTGTCGGCCGAATGTCTAAAAGGTACATAAATAAATCCAAATGTGAGAATGTTTGCGTCGCCGTGCAGGATGAGAAAAGAGTCCGGTAGATGGTGAAGATGGAGCGCTAGATCTTTCTCTTTGAACGTCTGCATGCTACACACACACACACACACACACACACACACACACAGAGCTAAATGATGATTGATGAGCCTGGCATTAAGTAACATTATAGGAGACCCCGTCTGGCCCTGTCCTTTAGTGACATCACTGGGGTCATCTCGGATTAGGTTAGTATTGAGCAGTGCACTTTATCAGAGGCTGCATGAGTAACTCACACAGACACAGAAAGAGCGGGAGAGGGGGGGAGAGGGGGAGAGTGACGTCTAGTTCCTCACCATCCGGTTGATCCTAACGAAGTCTTCAGGCGTGTTCGCCCAGGGAGGAAGCTCCACCTCCCCCACCATGCTGCCGTCCTCTCTCTGGCCGAGGTGGTAACCGTTACTGTTACCAAACATCTCCGGCAGGTAGTAGAACTCTGGGATCAACTCCTGTCGGTCAGACACTCATGTTGTAACTACATTATTATGCACATGTGTCATCGCCACGCGATTGTCTACTTGCTACGTTATCATATTTATACATTCTGCCATTACCTTTATTCAGGACAATTAATCTCTTTGAGTAGCGCCCTATATTACATCAGAAAAAAACTAAAAGCATATAGTAATAACAAAAAAAATAAAAATATACAGCATATTCAGGTAAAAATATCACAATGAAAATACACATGATATTACTTGATGATCATGTTGCTGCTACACGATCTAATACGATTTGTACAACCCAATCTTTTTGTTTATGTTGTGTTTTTCATTCTTGTGTAGGAAATTGTTAAAAGCATTTATTTCTTCAACAGCACTTTTTTTAACCATAACCCATCATCAGATCAGGGGAAAGGTTATACCACCCAAACAAACAAACAACAAATGATAGGTGTTGAGAGGCTGGATCACTTATTTCAGGGGAGTGTGTGTGTTTCAGTGCAGGGCTGTGGTGATAGGTTCAGGATCTTAGCCTGGAAAGGAAGAAACAATACTCCCATGATCCTCCCTGGTGTGATTCCAACCTCAGAAAGAATAAACAACCAGCTGACCCTAGAGACAAGGCTTTAGCCAATCACTGAGCTCCCTCTCCTCTCTCGCGCTGACTGAGTCCTCTGTACACTGGACCATGTACATATCAGGAATGTGTCCCCTCCCTACTTCCTCTTTCACGCAGAGTCCTCATTAGAAAACTATTTCAAATCATTTCGACTCTGTCTGGGCCTGGGTGTGCCATTCAGGTGTGTGCGTCGGTGAGTGTGTCCACCTGAAGGGTAATGGGCCTCAGGGCTGTTTTATGAAAGCAGTGTTTGTCACGTTTTGCCATGCTGTTATTTCTACCAGGCCTGGGAGTTTGCCGCGGCCTGTTAGCTAAGGGAGGATTACCACCGGAGGGTCGCAGCCAGCGCTTGAGGACGGTAAAACAGGGTTCCAGAGGGAGGTGGGCATGACAGGAAACACCCCAGTAAAACACTGTCTGCTGTTAGTCATATTTGGCCCAACTGCATCCTCTCTTTCTTGCCCCTCCCACTTACCCCCGCCACTCTCTCATTCCACCCTCACCTCTCTCTCTTGCCCCTCCCACCTACCCCCGCCACTCTCTCATTCCACCCTCACCTCTCTCTCTCTTGCCCCTCCCACCTACCCCCGCCACTCTCTCATTCCACCCTCACCTCTCTCTCTCTTGCCCCTCCCACCTACCCCTGCCACTCTCTCATTCCACCCTCACCTCTCTCTCCGTCCCTCTCCGACCTTACACTCACTCTGCAGTGTTTGTATACCTCCCTGTCATAACTCGGCACCGGGCCGTTTTGGAGCCTAGCTCCCCTGGCAGCCATTAAAACAGCAACTGCCTGGTAATGGGCTGAACCAGTCAATCACACAGCCTCCATACACACCACAGTGTTCACTCTGCTAGATGCTGCTGGATCCCTTCAGGTGACACACCGGCATCCTTCTGGGGGGTTACTGGGACTGTTGACTACTCATAGACAAGTCTGCCACCCCTCCCTCATTCCGTCACACACACACACTAATGGGTACACAAATACATGGATGAACCACAGTAAAAGGGGTTTGAGGGGAGTCTTTGGTAGGTGTTGGAAGTAGGTTGGTCTACACACAGCCCTCTCTCACCTCTAATTATATCATTCAGACTTTTTTGGCACCATTTCTTTACATGCGAACGGTATCTAAAAACTATTCTCGGGCAACAAATCTGATTATTTCATTTCCAACAACTAGCCTATTCATGGTTGCATTAAGGTTTGGCCGATGTCCTAGTATGAAGCCCCAAAAAGTAAGACTGATAAAATTACAGAATTGTTTTTTCTTAAAATAAAGAAAAAATACTCACAAATAATCTCAAGGAAATTCATTTAACATTAAATATTTGCATTGAAACATGTATGTGGACCACTGAACAAATCAGCACAATAATGTGTTTTAAAATAGTTATTTTTTGTATTAAGTAAAGTGTTTTCATGACAGGGGTTTCCTTCGGACATGCTCAGATAATGATTTCTTATGCAGAACAACTTTCCATGGCATAGCCTAGCTTTTTTGGGCTCAAATGATATACTTTCCTAACTTGACATTTATGCATGCAGAAATACTGATAACTCTAAAGAGGTCACCCACTTTCTCATACCTATGTAGGCAAAACTGTGTTAATGACGGTAAACCTGAGTGTAAAATGTTGTTTAGTCAAGTCAAACTTTGTGTAAAATTACGTTTACATATGTACTGCATATGTCAGTAAAACTGTGTGTGGAGTTAAAAGTGTGTGTGTAGGAAATATTGTGTCTAGGTAAAACTGTGAGGAAAAAACTGTGTGGAGATAAAAGTGTATGGAGATAAAAATGTGTGTGTAGATACAAGTGTGTGTGTGTGCAGGTAAAACAGCGTCTGTAGACAAAACAATTTACCGTAGTAGAATAATTCCTGTTACAGATACATTCTAAAACACAGCTGCGGGTGTAATGTGTTCACTTCTCCCTCCTTCGCTCTGATAGGCCAGCCGCCATGTTCTGTGTGTTTCAACAGCAGCAGGCAGACATACAAGGGGTTTAAAGTAGCTAGCATTTGTTAACAGGGACACTGTTGGTTGACTTGCTGCTCTCCCACTCCTCAAGCTGAGCCCAGGAAAAGCCCTGTCTGGACAGAAAACACTCCCTTTTAAATAGCTTTGGTCATTAATGCTTTATTAATTGCCTGGGGCCACTAACTCGATGCTGGGTGTTCTAGAAATATCTGACACTTTTAGGTCAGAGCTTCTCCCGCTGTTTTACAGAGTGGCCGTGGTGGAGGTTCTGCGTCTCTCCTCTGTATCCCAAATGGCACACTATTACTAAAATATGCACTAATCTAGACCAGAACCCTGCACTGTATTGACGCTAGGGTGCCATTTGGTACAAAACCCTCAAATTGTTCCTCCATCTCCAAGGAAGGAAGGGGAGGCTTTCCCCCTTTCTTTGTCTTCAGCCTTTGTTCACTTACAGTACCCCACTCCTCTCTTCTTATTGTCGTCTTTTTATTAGAGGGCAAATCAAATATGTATGTTTGTGTTCTGCTATGCCCTGTGCGCCACAGTGAACTAAATGCCTGTGTTCCCGACAGTATGAGGACAGAGTTCTTTAAAATTCATAGTATGTATTAGTGGCATCATATTTTCCTAGGTTGAAGAAAAGGAGGCTAATACCAATTCACAGAGAACACAGCAGACTCACTGCCAATGTGGTTTCATGGACACACCTTGACATCAGATGTGTCTCTTTGGCAATGCCTCCAGGACCTTGTAATGGCTGAGAAGGTCCGGTCTGGATGGTCAAACTTATTGTCGTTGGCATTCAGGAAGAATGTGGTGAACGGCTCCTGCGGGAACAGAAAAACACACACAAACATCAGAACGCACACACCACAACTGTGCCCAACTATATTGTCGGGGAATTGGATCTTCTATTCTGAGTTCAGAATCCATCATTTGTGTTCCCTGGAGGATAGCTGAAGGCGGAGTTCTAGTGGCGGTGAGAGGAAGTATGGACAGTGACAATGACTCCTATGTGTTGCTGCCTGGGCATGTGATGTTCCAGTCTGTCCATCTATCTGTCAGTCTGTCTGCCTGCCTGCCTGCCTGTCTGTCCATGTCTACTGTACATTACCCACAATTCCTTGGGGACTGTGCTTCCTGGTCGCCAGGAGCGACAGCGCTAATTTGCTGATATCTGGTGTCCTCAGTCATAGATAGAGACAGGGTTCTGATGGAGGGATGGAGGGAGGAATGGAGGAGGGGCAGAGGAGAGGAGGAGTGTGGGTAACCCAGTAAAAAGTGCTGTCAGAGGAACTCTTCTAATTCAGCTCCTCTGCTAATGAGGGGGAGAGGAGGGTGGGAGGCAGAGGGAGGATGTGGGGGGGGGGGTGGCTACTAACTCCCCATCAAGCTTTCTCCGATTAACGAGCTGCCTAACATATCAGATATGGCCAAACCCCAGGGGGGGCAACTCCTCATCTCCCATCCCCGTTCAGTGTGCTATCAGCTGTGTACACTGTAACACATTTATATAACTTACAAGCTGACAATATGAAAAGTAGAACTTTCCGATTCGCACAGGACTTGGCGTGGACAATTGAACGTGTGGAACCGAACTAGCGTGGATACAAACGGGGCTGGGCTTCTAAACGGCGCGTCTGGACACAGGGGTTCAGGAGGTAATGGTTTCCTGAGGTACAGTCTGGACACAGGGGTTCAGGACGTAATGGTTTCCTGAGGTACAGTCTGGACACAGGGGTTCAGGAGGTAATGGTTTCCTGAGGTACAGTCTGGACACAGGGGTTCAGGAGGTAATGGTTTCCTGAGGTACAGCCTGGACACACGGGTTCAGGAGGTAATGGTTTCCTGAGGTACAGCCTTGCGCACCATCCTGAGCAGCCAGTACAGCGTGGAGTCGGCGGTGGAGTAGTGGGTGTTGTAGTGATGCGGCGGGGTCTGGTCCTCTTCCCAAGATTCATAGCGCTCTGCGTAGAACACCGCGCGCTTCGGGTTCAGAGCTCCGATTGGCTAAGAGAGAAAAGGGAAGTTATGAACGTGAATCGGTTGGTTTGAATTTGCTCTATTGGCCGCAAGTACAGATAACGCTACAAAAATGATGACAGCTTTTGAAAATAAAATATAAAACCCACTGTGAATGACACAGCCTTTACTAGCATTTCAAAATATTCAAGCCTAATTCAGGAACAAAGAGAAATAGAACACATTGTCCATTAAAATACATTTAGTAAAGGAACATTTGCTTTCCCTGCTTTTTGAATCACCCAGGCCAAGAGGCAGATGTTTTTAGGTTGGTATATTGGTAGTGAATATGAATACACTCAGTAATATTGAGATGGCAGAGGGTGTGTGTGTGTGGCTGTCATGTCTGGTATTGACCACAGGAATCATGTGAAATCCACCCCAACAAAGCTCTTGATTCAGACAGGCTGCAAGGAATGGAGAAACCAACTTCTAAAAATAAAATCACTTTAATATCAAATCAGAAGGATTGTGCCATTACTCCCATATTCCCTTGGCTAGTGTTATGATGGTGTTACAACCCTCAGAAGGGCTTTCTAAATGGCCTCCTATGCCCTGTATACGTGCTTAACAGCACAGACCCTGTTAAAACCAGTGCGCTACACAGCAAAAGGGCACCGTTGGTCACGCAGACAGACTGTGTGGTCATCAGCAGCCCTCAATGTGGCCCAGACCTGGATCTTTATTAGGTATGTTTGGCTTGCGTTCAACTCTCACTCCAAACCAACTGGTCACGTCTGGATTCCCTCTGCCTTCCTTTCTCTCCCCCTCGACATGTAACGGCCATCCACATCAATGTTCGAACGATGAGGGAGAATGAAAGAGAAGTTTATTGGGATCTCCTGAGATTTATGGGGTGATAATAGGCTGTCATTTGAGGTCTGGGGCCAGCTGTGACCGACCTGTGGACTAGAGGAAGTCAGGCTAGCTGTTAAACGTCCAGGAGGGAACAGGCTGATCTCAGCCAATTAAGCCAAATCAAAATAGCAAGCTAGACAGCAATGACAGCTAATAGGAGGGAGTAGGTAACAACCTGGGACTGACACCCAACTAACTTGCTCTCACAGCTAACATGATAACAAAGCTAGCTATGAAACCCAGTGTGGGGTCTCTGCCGGGCTCAATAAAAAGGTTTCATCAACAATACCTGAAATACATGAAAGTACCACTTTACCACTATTTTTACTCCATTTTGTTTTTTTTATTGGATTCATTCTCGAGTTCCTCAAGCAAAGAGACGGCCGGTTAAAAAAGTAAGCCAAAACTCCTTGAACGCTCAGCTCCTTGATGGCACAGCTAAAGATTTTTTATGGAGTGTCTTAGCCATTATATCTTAATGGCTTCCCCTGTCACTCTCAAAGACAGCTCTTAGCCTGTAAAAGAGATGTGGCTTTAACCAGCTAAACTTGCTCATTACTTAGACATTAAAAAGCGGTTTACATTGTAGATATTGTTGGGTCTTAAGTGGCCATAACGGCCTAAAGCTCTAAGCCTCTCACACACTTGCAGTATCGGCAACCCGGTGCAGGACTTCAGACAACTTGATGGCTACGTCCCAAATGCCATCTGTGTCATTATTTAGTACACCTAAATATGCCAAGTTATCATGAACAAGACAACATTCATCTCTGAGGTGCTTTGATGTTAATGAGGGAACGCTAGCTACCCAGCAAACTGATTTCTTATTATTTGCAGATACTATTTTAGAACAAGTAAAGTATTTGTTAGCATGGACCTTATAGCAACTACGTGACTTTGGTGTTTAAATTGAACCATCAATGCCTTGCTGGATGTTTATGATGGCTAGCTTATGGTCAAAACAAAATTGACCCTCCTACACCCAAAATGTTTGCATTACGTCGGGAACAGATGTAATGCAAACAACACAGACTAGTTAGTGGTGTAGTGACAACAACACCATCACCCCACTTCTCTAACACACAGTAATCACCGGCTCCATATTCTCAGGTGGTTATGTAAATAAAGAACACGATAAAGAGACAATAAAAACAAGTGCTTCAGACAGCTCTGCATTTAGCTCCGTCTGAGTTCAACCCCACAGATAACACCTGACCTAGTGAAATATACCTACAGCACCAAACACTGCATGATCAAAACCAGCTGCTGGATTACTGGCCTGTCACATTCTACACTAGATCAACCACTTATCACATTCAATTACCATCATTCTCTGACTGCAGAGACTAGAGACCCCAGGGTGGTGGATCCAAGAAGTATGTGTGTGTGTGTGGGTCTGTGAGACACAGGAAAAAACGTCTCTTCATGAGAGTTTGTGAGAGATGTTTGGCTGCACAGTAAGCTAAATTACTAACTTTTGCGACAACATAATAAAAACATGAATGGGATTTGCTACAGAAAACTAAGCAAATGTATGAATAGTCACAATTTTAAGCAAAGCAAGGTACTTAAATGACCTCGTAGAGAATATATTGACTCTGCGTTCTGAAGCACATTTATCACTGTCTCTCCATTTTATTACAGCGGTTCTGATAAAGTAGATAATGTGCTTGTCGGCTGTCAATTCATAGATTTTTGTGCTTTTTCTCCCTGAAACATGTTTTGACAGAGTCACATCACATTATTTCCTGTCAGAAACAGACAAAAGTAGGTAGAATAACAGCCGTGTTGAACTAGATTGTTAAACTGAGCACGCTCAGCGTCCCTTCATATAGGATATCAGTGTTTCCACTCCATCAACTGCTATGAGGAGATGAGCTTCCCTTTCCCATCAGCCACCTGTCAGTCAGCAGGAAATAATCATTAAAACCTAATGAACCACTCCACCACATGACTGTACCGTTGACGTGAAGGGTCTGCGAACTGTTGTGTGGGGTGTTTCAGTGTGTGTTGCGTTTCGGAGTGTGTGTGTGTGTACGTGTTCATGGGTGTGTGTTCCACAGCCCTGTGATCTGACAGTAGGAATGTCCCGCGGTGGCCCGGAGGCCGAAAACGCCCTGTTCAGTTTTGGTTCGTTTCAGTTGTTCCCCCCTGATGACTTGGCTGATCAGCAGGTATATTGCAGGTGTGAGTAGGTGTGAGATCCACACCTACAAAGCAGGTGTGCGAGTTCCAAGGGTTGTATCAGTCATCAGCATTCAGGAAGGACATTTCACCTGCCATGACTGGAACCCACTTCCTTATTTGTCTTTTGCAGCCAAATGTGCGTGCAGATCAGTCAGGGGACCACATTTTTAGATAGATTTCGGCCTCCGGAAAGGACAACTTGGTAGGAAAATTGTGAGCAGTTTCGGGCGCATTTGATGTTTGTGTTTCAAAGAGTGGTGTTTTCCGACAACGTTCCCAGTCTCTCACTACAGGTTTTTGTAGAACGCTTTTCACTTTCTGTTATTTGTCTGATCTGATAATGTAGGAACTCAAGCCCCTCCAGTGTGGTTAGGGTTAGGGTTAGTCCTCTAGCTTGTACCGGCTTGCAGGTGGGTCTTGTGTGTGTGTGTGTTTGTGAGAGTGTATTTGTGTGTCCATGTGTGTGTGTATGTGCCCTGGGGTTCCAAGGACAACTGTCAGGAGACTGAGGCCTGTGAACTCCTGGTAATGAAAGCAGCTCGGCCTGTAAACAGCATGGGAGGATGTCACTGGAATACATTATAATACATAACTGTCTCAACAGGCCAGAGGGCTCAAACAGACACACACACACGACCCACCTGGCTGTGTGCAGACTGAAGCCACCACAGGGTGACAATAGCAGAAACAAAAGGTGTGTGTGTTTCTGTATGTGTCCACTTCAGCGTTTTTTTTTT